>JAYMTA010001517.1:0-19678 GCA_036897625.1 Pelargonium cotyledonis
TCTTGAATAGCTTTGAGTAACTCCGGGGAGAGTCCCGCGGGAGTTGGATAAGGCCTATGAGGATCAAGGTGTGGGTGTGGGACATGAGTCATTCCCACACCTAGAGGATGTGAAGCCATTGATGTGACCAATTGTTGTGTGGAGGCCACGTTATCCATGATGGTTTGGAGAATATTTGGGGTTGCAGGCTCAAGTTGATGAGCAAGGTCTTGTTCTGAGATAGGGTGTTGTATTCCTATGGGTTCCTTTCTTTCCTAAGGTGAGGGAGGTGGCACTTGTAGCTTTTGGCCTTGGTAACGTTTAGGATTACTACAGGGTGGATAAGGTCCACCTATCTCTTGGAGGCAAGATTGCACCTCATTGGTGTTTTGGTGGTTGATGTGTTCATGCAAGCAACTTTGCGTATGGGGAGAAAGACTTGAGTCTTGTGCTTCCACCATAGTATCGTAGTGATGTAGATGATGACCATTGTCTCCGTTCTAGAAGAAGTAGTAGGGAGGAATGGACATTCCCTCTTTGGCTATTGGGCTGCAGGAGTGCTACTCTAATTTTTGAGCCTGGCCAGGGGTGTAGGAAGGAATGGAGTCCTCCCTCTGTGAATCTTCGCCTTGATCGCGCAGGCCTTGATGAGGCTGGGTGGCCGTAAAGAAGCCTTGCTGAGTAGAAGGCAAAACATGAGTGGTAGTGCGTGTCGTACCAAGGCCCTATGGTGGTAAGTCTCCATAGATGTCCAATTCTTCATTCACTAAAGAATGGTGGTGAAGGTATGAGTTTCCTTCTCTCAAGGGAGTGATGTTCTGCTTCGCGTGGCTTGGGCCGGTGCGAGAGGGAGGGTTGTCATGCCTAGTGATGGCTCTCTTGTCACTCGGAGAAGCCATAAAAGAGTCATGTTGTGTTATCGTCGGGCGGTTAGGAACACGACTTTCAAACGTTCCCAGTAATGGAACCAATTGATTTAATTATTTTTTCTAAGTCCAAAATCAAGGTGTGATACGATGTCGTCTTGGTTTTGGGAGGCTTGCACATGGTAGTCTTATGAACTTGTGTGAGTGTATGTGTTGGATCTCTGTTGGTGATAGGACCCGGGTCTGGATCTTGAAGCGGGGAGCTCTTAGAGGTGAGAAGCTCTAGGATGTGATGAACTCTGGGAGGTCAGAAGCTTGGGGAAGCGACGAGCTCTAGGAGGTCAGGAGCTTTTGGAGGTCAGGAGCTCTGGGAGGTGATGAGACTCTGTCCGGGTCTTCTTGGTGAAGTCTTGGGAATCAGGTATCTGGACTTGGTTCCTGCAAACAAGAACGCACCGTTAAGCGGAGTCCGAATGTGTGTCCGGGGAACTGCCTCCGGCGTGAGAATCAAGATCTCCACACAAATTTGATAATTGAACTTTTGAAGATTCGAAGATCTTCGACAAACGTTAGAGTAAATTCGAAGAATGCACGAAGATCAATGAAGAACACTTGAGAGCGTTTACGTGATTTTCGAGTTTAAGTGTTATGAAGTGTGTTTACCTCTTGGTGGAGGGCCCTATTTATAGGCATCCACTTACCAGATGATGTTGCGGCGCACGATTGGTTGAGAAATGTGTGGGACCCATTGGTAGTTTTGATGATGTGTTTGTGAGAGAAATTGTGGGAGAATTTGTGAGAGAAGTTGTGGGAGAACTTGTAGAAGAACTTATGGGAGGACTTGTGGGAGAAGTTGTCCCCCTTGGCTTAAATCTTTGAACAAGTTGACTAGACTTTTGACCGGAGCTGACCGGATCCCAAGATTGAATTGAGATGACCAAAATTGACCATTTTGGCCAATTTGACCAAGTTTGACCAACATTGACCGAGATCGATTTGATGATTGGTTTGACTTCTGGTGTCATGCTCCGACCCAACTAACTAGACCCGACCTTTATTCAAGACCGACTCAAGGTTGACTGCAATTAGTTTTGACTGATGCATGACCTCTAGTGCCACGTGTCGCTCCATTATTGGCTGAATATTATTCTGATATTTTGTGTATCATCAATTTAGTTTAGGTTATATTTATTCTAATTTCTTTTATAGTAAGAATGATATTCACATAAATAATATACTATTAATATTATTACTACAAAATTGTTAATATTATATATATTATACATATGTTTGATATTAAATTAACGAGCCAGCCAATCATAATACAAAAATAAAATTTAAAAAATAATAAAAGATTGAGACCGGAGCATCGCTGGGTCAAAAACTAGTTATAATATAAACGGACAGACACATAATTACTCAATAACACTTTATCCAATTCTAAGTAATTTGATTAATTTCTTCAAATAAAAAAATTATAATTGTTTGTTTTGGATGTGTGTGTGGTCGGTGTGGATAATGTCATGTGTTTGGAGCCTTCTAAATTCTCATTATCATGAAATTACAATGTTGCTTACTTCCTTTGGGATTGTTATATGAGTGAAAATTATTATACTTTTTTTAAATGAGTGAGAGGTAATAGTAATTATAAGAGAAAATTCATGAAAAGTAAATGGGAATGGAAAGTGATGATTCAAGTAAGGGCCAGAAAATATTTGAAGTCCAAATTTTTATTGAGTTTTTGGTATCTTAATTGTGAACCTACGAGCTCAGCAAGGTACCACACTGTTAATGGTTGCCCCATAAGTGTTTTTAGAACATCGCCTCACTGTTAGAATAAGTTTAAAATTCATTTGTGTTTGGCTCTGGCTTCCCAGGCACACTATTTATGAGCTCTTGGAGAATTTGAGAGCCTATCGTGTGCTTTTCGAGCATCGTGGGAAAGCTAGAAACCTCATGGGACCTCTATGTACTGCTCCGGGTGGTGTCTAGTGTTTGGGTGGAGTAAACTTTCTTGGTGAAATTCTGGCGAGGAGAAAAATCTTGGAATTGATCTAACAAGGAGACCTCAAAGATCATGATTCAATTCAACAAGACAAATCAAAGATATCTTGAGGATATTAAGTGTTCTAGTTTTCTTTGCGGTATTGGTGTTCCTTGTGGAAGCTAAGTGTTTGAGGAGAACGTATATAGAGTATTTTTTCCATGCATAATTGGATTAACATGATTATTAATTTGGATTTTCGTGTAAATGATTTTTATATGCTAAATCAAGCTTTTTGAGATCTAGATTTTTAAAAAGTTAGAAACTAATCTTCAAAATTTCACTACTTGGCACTCAAATGTTCACAAAAAATACTAACACATTCGTGTCTTTGGGGATGATAGGCTATTCTTTTACATTATTTCATTTTTAGCAATTTTTTATTAATTCGAACAAATTTGAAATGTGGTTGGAGACACGATTAATTGTGACCATTGTTCATCACGAAATTAACTTCTTAACATATTATTATATTTTAACTTACCGGAGCACATATTGACTTGCATTGCACGCTATCACCTAGCCTAACATTTTTAAAATAAAGTAACGGCTACACCATCCAAGTTCCAACTTCTCATAGGCCTCCATTCATTGTTTTGGCGGCAACATTTTGACTTCTTCTCATGTTGGTTCTCTACAAAATCTTCTTCAAATCTACAGTCGAATCCCAATTCTTTCTAGCTAATTTCGGAAAATGATGATTCAAATTTCAGCTGCTACACCAAGCTACAAGCTTTTTCGTGTTCAACCAAAATTACCCACCAAGCTACTACCAAAATCTTACAATTTCAGCTTAAAATGTGCCCAAAATTTGCCTTCTCTTGGCTGCTCCAATCGAAAACATGCCTCTACCACCCGACATTGCAGGCGTAATATTATCCGGGTACGTTCTATAATTTGTTCATTGAGATTGTATATTGGTCCATGACTTTGATTCCATAATGCTCCCAGGCCTGCACTGAAGTTGAAGCTGCTGTGACGTCTGATCCAACAGTAAACAAAGTTTCAGCTTTCATCGACGCTTGCTGGAGATTTCTTCGTCCCCACACCATTCGCGGGACGATTATAGGGTCTTGGTAAGTAGATACCCCACAAATTAAGAGTATGATCAACATTTTTTTGTTTATATCCAACTCATAATTTCTTGTTGTCACTTGACAGTGCTTTGTTCTCAAGAGAGCTGATCAATGGAAACACACATTTGTTAAAGTGGTCTCTAGTGTTCAAGGCACTTTCTGGACTTTTTGCACTGATATGTGGAAAGAAGCTCCTGTTTTAAACTTAATACAATTGCTATGTCTATAAAGGTAATTAGAACACTAACTCGGGTAAGGCATTAAATAGTAGGTGCAAGGCGACCCATGGAGTTCTTTAATTCTTTGTGTAATAAACCTAAAATCTTCGTGGGGAAGAGAAGCTACTATTAACAGCCTACAAAAATACCTTACCCGCTTTTTGCTAAGACCTAGACTCATAAACTTTGTAAAATCGAAGGTTCATGGTTCGATATTTTGGTGTCCTAGGCGTAGAGGAACCACACTAATCCATCCCGAATTTGGTGGCTAAAAAGCACAACATGCAAAAAGTTCTAAACGAATTTCTACCCAAAATCAAAGGCCTCCTTAATTTCTCTTATATAGTTGGCATCAACCAGATATACGACATTGAAATCGACAAGTATGTGACTATATGCACTCTCCGAAACTACGTACTGTGATTGATATAAACCACGATTTTTGACTTTTTCGTGTTTCATTGACAGGGTAAACAAACCCGATTTGCCCGTAGCTGCAGGGGATCTTTCAGTTGAATCGTCATGGTTATTGGTGGTGTTCTTTGCAGTGTCTGGCCTCTTGGTTAATGGATTGACTTGTGGTCCATACATTACTTCTATGTACTGTATTGCTCTTTTCCTTGCAACCCTCTATTCTGTTCCTCCTTTTAGAATGAAGAGATCTCCTGTTGCAGCGTTTCTTATCATTGCCGCGGTATGGTTTATGTATCCATCACATCCGTTTTCAGCAATTACTTTCTATGTTTATTTTACGAGGGCAGTTGATTTTAGTTAGTAACAACTTCTCCAGGTACGGGGATTTCTTCTCAACTTTGGTGTTTATTATGCATCAAGAGCTACCCTTGGACTCGCGTTTCAGTGGAGGTATGTTCAATTTATTATCCATAACACAGACAGATTGTTCAAATACATAACTCATGCATAATTACCTAGAACTTTTTGCTTGCAGCTTCCCTGTGGTTTTTATCATAGGCTTTGTAACTCTGTTTGCTCTGGTGATAGCCATAACCAAAGATCTTCCCGACGTGGAGGGAGATCGCAAGTAAGTGTAGGACATATATGCCTATATATATATATATATATAATGTTGTTTATTATTTGGCTGATCTGATATTCATCTGATATTTGTTATATATATATTCACAGGTTTCAGATCCCAACCTTAGCAACAAATGTTGGAGTTAGGAACATAGCATTTCTTGGTTCTGGCCTTTTGCTGCTAAACTATGTTGCTTCTATATTAGCAGCTACTGTCATGCCTCAGGTACACTTAATTGTTTCCCTAAACCGTCTTAACGATCTACGGGCCAAATATGATCTGTGTGCAATGGAATGATCCCAAATTCACTTGTTACAGGTTTTCAAGCGCAGCGTAATGATACCGGCCGGTGCATATAATCTTGGCATTGAGCTTGATTTATCAGGTTAGTTTAATGGATATGAAAGTCTTTTGCTGTGGTTTTTTTTTTTTTTTGTAACATTGCAATAAGTTTGAAACTATCTCACATTCTATAATTGTACCGATTTCAGACATGGCTGATGGATAAAGCTAATTAAACAAAGGTAATTATACATAGCTTATATGTACACAAATTGCATGATCAAATTGTTTTAAGTTTTAGCTTTGACTAGCCGTAACTGCGATAGCGTAACAATAAGTTGGCTCATATTTCTCTTAATTTGTGGCTAATGACACATTTTGTTGCATTTTGCAGGATGCAACCACAAAGTTCTATAAGTTTATATGGATTCTGTTTTATTCTGAATATATCATATATCCTTTCCTTTAGCCGATTAATGTAATACTGCACTTCAGTACTTCAACATTTTGTAATAATGTAAGATTGTTTGATTAATCTTACAAACGACGAAAAATATTTCAACATTAAACATCGATCAAGACATCTCGGTCTTTATTATTATTATTATTATTATTAGCTGCAAGTCCTGTGAAAAAGAGGCGAGATTGCCATGACGTATTTTGCAATTTTACACCCGTGTTACCGTGTTTCAGACCATCATACTCCTTAGCTCGAATAAAACTCGATAACCCTTCATCGCATAAACGAAATAAATAAGGATATACATGGTCACCTTGTGTGAGGCCCCTTTTGGAGAACTCATCTAAGCGATCACGACCAAATTGAATATGGTACTATTTGATTGGTGTGATACCATTTATCTTTGAAACCTAAAGCTCGTTGTATCATCTCCAAATAATTCAAATTAATCAACTTTGTCATAAGATTTGGCTATATCTTGTTTTAGAGCTACCATATATGATTTACAAACTGCATGTGTTGGGCCAATCAAGAAGATCTCATTTAGATTTTCCGCGTCTTGATTATCCATATGATATATAAATTGCATGTGCTGGGCCGACGGAAATATATCGACGTGGCATGTTTTTGCGACGTCCACGTTGATGCATAGTCATCGCAAACTTTGTGACACGCCGGCAAATTAGCAACGTCTTTGCATTTACGTGTGCGTTACATAAAAATGACACATCACCAAATTTTTGGGACGTCTTGGCGACGCCATGTGGACATCTCAAATCAGTTACGACGAGTTGTACTGCAATGCTACGTGGCCGTCCAATTTCTTGTAGTGTCTTAATGAATATTTATGGGCTCAGTATGATTTGTGTTCAATGGAATGATTCCAAATTTCACTCATTGCAGGTTTCAGGCACAATGCATACGTTCCTTACAAAAAAAATTACAAACTGTGACAGAATTCATATTTTTTGTCACATATATATATTTGTTATAGAAATTTTCGTCACAGACACAAATTATTGACAAAAATTTCTATCACAACCCATATAATGACAGAAATATTCTCTCACAGTTCCGTCACAGATTACATTTTGTGACTAAAATCTACAAATCAGTGACAGAAATTCCTGTCACGGATTTGAAATTTTTTTTGTAGTGGTCGATACCCAATACCCATGCATGTATATGATCTTGGTATTGAGTTTAGGATTAATTAAAGATAAGTACTCTTTGTACTTTGCACTTGAATCAGATATATTCCTACAACTTTCAGTCTTGACAAACAACCCGTAAACTATCCAAAAGTTAGGAAATGACCCAATCCAAAATAAGGCCAAATTTACTAATTTTGATTAGCAAGTTTTTATTTAAAAAAAAAATTGAAGGGCAAGTTTTTATTAATTTGAACAAGTTTAATTATTAAAAAAAAAAAAAAACGAGAGACAAGTTTATCTCTAATAGTTGTCCATCATGTGGTTGATTTATTAATTTGGCTGCAAGATCACATGTTTGCCTGCAATGCACGGTATCACCTCCATTTCTTGTTTTCAAATAAATCAAACTTCTCCATTTATAGTTTTAGAAGCCACAGTTGACGAATCCCTATATATATATGTATATATATGATTCGAATTTCAGCTGCTACACCATGCTAGCTACAAGCTTTCTCTTGTTCAACCAAAACTTCCCACCTGCAAATATCTTCCAATCTCAGCTTGAATTGCTCCCAAATCATGCCTTCACTTGGCTGCTCCAATCTCAGCCGGCGCAACAATATTACACGGGTATGTTTCATAAATTGTTCATTGAGATTGTAATAAATTGGTCCATGACTAATTGAGTCCATAATGCTCCCAGGCCTGCACTGATCAAGTTGGAGCTGCTGTGACGTCTGATCTAACAGTAAACAAAGTTTCAGCTTTCATCGACGCTTGCTGGAGATTTCTTCGTCCCCACACCATTCGCGGGACGGTTATAGGGTCTTGGTAAGTAGCTATCCCACAAATTAAGAGTATGATCAACATTTTTTTGGTTTATATCCAGCTCATAATTTCTTGTTCTCAATTGACAGTGCTTTGTTCTCAAGAGAGCTGATAGGGAACACAAATTTGATAACGTGGTCTCTGGTGCTCAAGGCACTTTCTGGACTTTTTGCACTGATATGTGGGAATGGTTATATAGTTGGAATCAACCAGATCTACGACGTAGAAATTGACAAGTATGACACTATATGCACTCTCCGAAACTACGTACTATAATTGATTTGAACTATGATTCTGAACATTGATTTAGAATTATATATTGTAAGCAAGAGTTTTTGAATTTGGTTTTGACTTTTTTTGTGTTACATTCGCAGGGTAAACAAACCCGATTTGCCCATAGCTGCAGGGGATCTTTCAGTTGAATCGGCATGGTTATTGGTAGTGTTATTAATTTGTAGTGGCTGGCCTCTCGGTTATTGTATTGACTTGTGATCCATTCATAACTTCTTTGTGCTGTCTTGCTCTTTTCCTTGGAACCATCTATTCTGTTCCTCCTTTTAGAATGAAGAGATTTTCTGTTGCAGCGTTTCTTATCATTGCCGCGGTATGGTTTATCTATCCATCCCATCCATTTTCAACAATTACTTACTATGTTTATTTTACGAGGGCACTTGAATAACTTCTCCACAGGTACGGGGATTTCTTCTTAACTTTGGTGTTTATTATGGAACGAGAGCTACACTTGGACTCGCGTTTCAATGGAGGTATGTTTAATTTACTATCCATAACACAGACGGATTATTCAAATACGTACATAACCCATGCTTACCTAGAACTTTTTTGCTTGCAGCTTACCTGTGTCTTTTATCACAACATTTGTAACTATATTTGCTCTGGTGATAGCCATAACAAAAGATCTTCCCGACGTAGAGGGTGATCGCAAGTAATTAAGTGCAGGAACTGCCTACGTATAAAATGTTGTTTTTGATTTGGCTGATTGATCTGATATTCTTATGATATATTAATTTGTTATATCCACAGGTTCAAGATCTCAACCTTAGCAACAAAGGTTGGAATTAGAAACATTGCATATCTTGGTTCTGGCATTTTGCTGTTAAACTATGTTGCTTCTATATTAGCAGCTATTTACATGCCTCAGGTACTCCTAATTGTTTCCCTAAACCGTCTTAATGATCTACGGGCTCAATATAATCTGTGTGCAACAGAATGATCCCAAATTCACTCGTTACAGGTTTTCAGGCTCAGCGTAATGATACCAGCGCATATAATCTTGGCATTGAGCTTGATTTACCAGGTCGGTTTCTTGGATTTGAACTTTTTTACTAGTCTTTTCTTGTTCATAATGCATATGTATTGCAACAAGTTTATGAAACTGTCTCACATTCTATAACTGTCCTGATTTCAGACATGGCTGATGGTTCAAGCAAATTACACAATGGTAATGCATAGCTTATATGTATACAAATTGCACGATCAAATTGTTTTAAGTTTTAACTTTGATTAACCATAACTGGATAGCGTGACAATAAGTTGGCTTATATTTCTCTTAATTTGTCGCTAATAACTCATTTTGTTGCATTTTGCAGGATGCAACCACAAGGTTCTATAAGTTTATATGGATCCTATTTTATGCTGAGTACATCATATATCCTTCTATCTAGCCAATTAATGTTATATTGTAATTCACTTCAACATTTTGTAATATTGTAAGATTGCTCGGAATCTTACTCTCCACATGACAACAAACGATTAGTAACCAAGTGACAATAACTTACGGAGAAGGATTCACATATACATTTTATTTACATGTATTTGGTACAACTAATGAAGATGTTTATGATAGAATACGGATAGATTTCAATGTTACCATAAGGTTCTATAAGTTTATATGGAACCTATTCTATGCTGAGTATATCATATTTCCTTTCATCTTGCAAATTAATGCAATATTTGCATTTCAACATCTTTTATATTGTAATCATGTAATGACATATTGTAACATAGGCTCTAAAAATGAATAAAAACCCGAAATGTAGTTCACGAATCACGATTGGAGCCCGAATGAGTTAACATCTCACCATTGTCGGGTCTGAAGAGAGTACCTCTCCTAATCATTCCATTTGGTTTCTTTTGGTCTTCGAGACAAGATGTTCGAGAATCCTAAACCGAAGCTCTGAAGGATAATCCTTCATGCATCCAATTCTAGGCCCAGCTCCAGTTGTCCATTTAGATGAGAGTTGGTGAGCAAGCTGATATGACTTCTGTGCATTATGAGAATCAATCCTTTGCAAGATCTTTTCTTTAGGAATATGCTTCTCATCTTCTTGATCTTCATCAAACAGATTTTGTTTCCGAAACATGAAATCTTCGTCTGATAATGAAGATTCATCCTCTGCTGTTTCATAACCTTCGTCTTCTTCATCATCTTCATCATCATCATCATCATCAGAAAAGTAGTAATAACATGGAAGAGGAGAATCTGGAGATGGGAGTCCATCACACTTGAGACTGTCCATAACATTGCCTCTTGCCCGCGGTTTGAGTTTGGTAATTGTCCTGAGTTTGGTGATTATGGAAGGTAGTTTTTGCCGGTTTCTTGTAGCTTTTTCTTCACCTACATTTTCACTTCCCCGCGAAGAAGATTCGTATTCTGATTGTAGAATACCAGATAATTCACTCTCTTCATATGGGTTTTGCTGAAAATTCAATAGCAAAAATATATATATATACAATGTGTCAACAAATAGGGAGGTGATGAAATTTTGAAGAACCAAAAGTTACTAATTTTCACTACCTTCACATCTGTGAGATCTACATTATGCTGGCAAAGGAACAATGTGAACTCCTGGAAATTTTCTTCTGTTGGTAGGTAATGTCCACTGTGAGGCCAAATTGCCTGTCAAGAAACCATAACAAGTCAAGGACAATGCCTATGGTGAGAACCAGAATCAAGAATCAATATTTTGAAAAACTCACCTTGATAATGCCATTTTCGACTTCTAATCTTCCCGCGGACAATGTGGCTCCTCCGGCCAAGAAGCTCGAGTGTTGAAATATGCCCTTGTTCTTCTTCCCGACGTAGAGGGTTCTTGATGTGCTCAGGACAAAGATCCATTTAACATCTCTGGGTTCTCCGGTTGTATCAATAACTTGCCCGCTTTCCTTGTACACCAATTTCCCATCCTCCACAATTACTTCATATGCACGTCTTTCAGTCTGCAAGATGTACTTAAGCTTTTACTTGAAATGGTTCTTTACACTATGCACGTCTTTCAAGTTTCAAATCATTCAACATAATTTTAGAGGGATGACTGAAAGGAGAAAGAGCTTACCGGACCGAGGTACTTGATGCACTGTTGTTGAAGCTTTGATCTAGGGCATCTTTCTAGACTGACTTCTCTTCCATCTCCAACATCGAGCCTGCGCATTCGAACATAAAAATGTCTGATTCTTTGAATCAAATGTCCATACCCGTAAAGTTTAAGGGAAAGAACTTAGCTAGGAATCTTACCAATAGAAGAAGGGTTGTTGGCTATTACATTGGAGCCATGTGACATAGTAAAAATGGAGATTATGGCCATAGCGGTGGCGAGGATCAATCTAACAACAAGAAAGAATACAAGATCAACAACTAGTTTCAAATTCAATCCAATGTGTTTTGTTACTCAGAATATTGTACTTACAGCCTCAAGCCAATGCTGTAAAGCAAGTTTCCGAGCTTTTACATCTTTAGATAAACCTTTGCCCACCTGAAAATGAAGAAAAAACCCGCTGTGATATCATGCTAAACTTTCTCAAACTCAAAAACCTATGTTGATATGTTCGAAACCAACAAGTATACGAAGATGGTACCTTGGCAGCTCGAGTTCTTGCTCGTGACCAACGCGAAAATGCAGTCTGAGGTTTCTCTTCGAAGAAGGATACAGAGGTCCGCTTAAGTTCAGCAAAATCTAACACCTTCCACCTATGTAACATGTTCAGTACATGTATCAAAACCCAACAATTGACACATAAAATAGCTATTCTAAGAGAACTGAACATAGAGATCAGCAACACTAACCATCTTTGCTCCACAAGAACAGCACAATCTGCTAATTGTCTTCTGGTTCGGAAACTTTTGTACACCTTCTGCAACCTAAGTGCTGCGTTGTGTCTTTGGTTTTCTGATTCAACCCGCACATTGTTTTCGTTATCTGAGGGAAGAGACTTAAGTGAGATCTTGGTATCCAATTCTCTTCCTTCAAAGCTGAGAGATGCTTTGAATCTCATTTTTAAGGAGCCAAATCTTATCATCATAGGTTCGTTGTCGCGACCATTGAAACTTATAGACCGTAGAGCAGACTTCACATGATTAATGGACCTCACCAAACCATCCATTTTCCCAAAACCAGCAAGATCAAGACTCTTAACAAGTTTTAAAGAAGTCAATACAGAGACCAAGAATCAAGAAACTCTTGTCTAAGTTGCCAACATTCACGTAAAGATTATATATAGAGATCAAAAGAGATTAACTGTAAGTAACAGTAGTAGTTAGCCTCCAACTCCAACCACCTATGTGTTTTGTTATTGAAAATCAGTAGGATGTTTTTTTTTTTTCTTCTCCACCAATATTTGAGCCTTTTATTTCTGTTTTCTATATATGAAAATTGGGCTCATTGGTTTTGCTTTTATAGGATATTTTGTTAGGCTGGAAACTATTTTAGCATAGAATTCTGTTAGGATTGATTCCTGAAAAGTGAAATTAAGTGTTAACAAAACAAAATATGACCTATTAAGCAATTTATTAGTTAGCTGTTTTTACATCAGAAAGAAAAGGATAACAGATATATCAGAGTTGGCAGAGTGATGAATTTTCAGCAATTTTTACAGGGCTTTTTGGGATCTTTGATTCTAGCTAGCTGGATAGGAGCTTGACAAATGTGAACAACACCAATCTCTGATTGGCTGGTTTAGTAGTAGTAGCCAATCTTTTAATAAAGCTTTGGTATAGTTACCTATTATTTTGTTGGCAAAAAAAAAATCATAAAATAGTATAGTATAAAACAATAATTCAGATATTTTTTTTTTTGTGCATCATCAATATAACATAACAAGCTTCATATTTTAGTTGGTGGATCTAATCTTACTAAAGTGATGTCTTGGGTTTAAATCACAATTGTAATTGTTTTTCAATTTAATTCTCTGTTTAATTTTTTTTGAAGTACTTGGGGGTAAATGTGATTTTAATGCTATTTTTCAGTGTTCATATGTTCTTGTCAAATACTAATATAATTAACAGCTGCTGCCATGGCTCTGTCTGAGAAACCTTTAAGTTTTGTTTCTTCTTTCTATCTCAAAAATCATAAATCACCTCAGGAAAGTATGTGCAAAATAGATACACAATTACAAAAGAACAAGAATCTCCATTAATTTCATCAAATTTTGTAGTATCTTTCATAGAGTACAACAATCAGGTATAATGCTTGGTGATAAAAAAAAAAGAGGAGAGGGAAAAATGGATGACCTCAAGATCTTTAGACCACAAGAGCTACAACACAACTTACAAAAAGCAAAAAGATGGAAAAACTGTAATGTATGATCAATTCTGGTAATGTGAGTATTCTTTGTATGATGAACAGGGTTCGCCAAAACTGTCGAATTGATTGATCCAACTTGTTTGGTTTCATCTGGTGCACTTGCCGTATTTAACTCTCTTTAGCTTCTTCACTGTTGTTTGTAGTACTAGCTTCTTTACCAACTGGGTCTGCAGTTACCTCGTCACTAGCTTCATTCGCAGTGCTGACTTCTTTACTACTCTCATTAGAAGGGCTGACTTCGTCGCTGACCTTTTCTGCAGTGGTGACTTCGTCACTAACCTTGTTTCCAAGGCCTTCTTTACTTGCCTTGTTTGCAACATCTGCTTCTTCACTAGCCTTGTTTGCATTGCTGACTTCTTCGTTGGCCTTGTTTGCATCACTGACTTCTTCATTAACCTTCTCTATGTCACCGACTTCTTCACTGGTCTTTTCTGTGGCAATGACTTCTTCACTAACAATGTTCGAGGCATTGGCTTCTTCTTTATCTTGCTCAGAATTGCTGGCATTTTCATCAGCCTTGTCCGCATTGCTGACTTCTTCACTAACTTTGTTTGTCTCACTGTCTTCTTTGGTATCTTTTCCGTTGTTGCTGACATTTTCACTAGACCTGTCTGTGATGCTGACTTCTTCACTAACTTTGTTTGCAGCATTGGTTTCTTTGTTATCTTGTTCTGCACTGTTGGCATTTTCACTACCCTTGACTGCAGAACTGACTTCTTCGATGTCCTTGTCCGCACTGCTTGCCCTCTCACTATCCTTGTTTTTACCACTGGTTCCTAATGGTCCTAACTTGGCATCAAGACTCTTGACTGCATTGGTCAGAGCTCTAGCAGTTTGAGTTTCGGACAGCTGACCAGAAGAGGATGTCTGTCTCATAAAATGAAAAGTTTTGATCTTAATCATACGTCACATGACAAGTGGATTTTTTTTTTATCAGCAAGAAAGCACTTTTTATCGGAATAAAAAAATTTCCAATGAGAGAAATAAAATGAGCCAAGTACAAATAGCAGGAGAACAAAAAAAAGGAAAAAGATTCAGGATAAGAAAACAGAAGCAAAGTAAATACAGCTGCTTCAGAAATGAGAAAGACAAGAAAAAAACTTGTGAGCCTATCCTTTGATCAAGCTTTAATGAGAGAGATAGAGATAGAACAAAAGTTCCCAGCCCTCAAGACTTACTACATTCAACTTTATGCAAATATTTCTGCACTTAACAAACAATACTATAGCATGCTGACTACTCAGCTCAAATAATCAACATGCTCTGTATTATAGTCCAACGTTTTGAAAAAGCTAAATTGTAGTTTCTTCCGATTTCTATTCAGGACAAACAAATAAAAGTTATAATAGATAAAGGGTTAATGACAGCTAAATCTTGAATTGATGCTTCAATAAGTTATGTCCTACAACTTAATGTGCTATTCAAACCCCTAAAATAATCTCTCTTCAAAATGCATACCTCGGTTACTATGCTGTACCTATTTATTTTCACAAAGCACCCTAATCTTGAAAAGTAAAGGTACCCTAGATTATGTAGTGTCAAAGCAGCTCAAACAGAACAAAATTGTCCAGCTGAGAAAAAACTTTATCATGTAAAATTGTTAGCATCAATGGAGAAGCCTAACATGATCAACACTTGAGTAGATCATAATGATTACGAAACAAGTTCTTTTTTCTATCTAAAATCGGCAAAATAAAAATGTAATAATAAAATAAATTCTAAAGTAAAGGGTTAAGTTAACCTAAAACAAGGATATATATCCACTACTGGATTGCCTATTCATGCCCGTGAAAGTACACAAGGAAGTTCAGGCATATAGAATGTCAAAAGTAGATGAATAGGCACTTAGCATACATCTCGTCAAGGGTAATTTATTCTTGACAGATCTTGATGTTAGCTTATCAAGTGCAAAGTTTCATCCTTTTTTCTTGGATAAGCAAAATAAAAAGCACAGGATATTGTGTGGACAGTGTAGAAGAAGAAAAAGTATAAATGAAGCATTCATATATATACATTGCTACTTTTTTGATAATATGTCGGTTCTGCAAACGGAAAAGTACTCAAATTTCCCACCCACCCTTCAGAATTACCTTTTCTAATTGCACTAGCCGCTTTTCCAGATCTTCAGTCGATGCCTCCTTATGTATACCTTGAAGAATACATAGCAAATGAGACCGGAGACCTTCTGCACGATGGTGTTCAATTTTACAAAATGGTATAGTGGATTGACAACCCACCGAGTAGAAAGGGCAGTTCACTAGCTTCATTGGACAAACAGTAATGCAGTGCTTGTCCATCTCGCGTCTTATGATGTTAGCTTCACACTTCTGATCACACGGAAGTATCTTGTAGGGACAGACGGAATCATGCTTCTCTATATGGGCTGCAATAAATTTGGCCATACAACCCTCATTTTTGCAGGTAGTAATCCTAAAGCTGCAGTTTGAATCGTGCTCAGTGAGCTCTTCAGCATACTTGAACTTCATATTGCAGTGATATGTGTTCTTTAAGTCAACATTCTTCACCAAAGTCTTACTAATTGGCTCCCTCCTCTCCATCGGCCAAAAATCACTTTTTTCCATTTCTTGTTGAAAATCATCTATCTTGTCTTCTCTCTTTTCGCTCAGTAGCCATCCTGAAACCCGACTAAGCCAATTCCTCTGGGTGCTTGCGAAGTCATCTATAAAAGCAGCAATGATATCACAAGGATGGTCCTTAATTTCTGCGTCGGGATCACTTACTAAGATAACAGATTCAGCAACAAAACTTTCGCTTCTCTGAGTAAGATATTCCACCATTTGCTTTCTCATATCAACAACAACTGAAGCAGGGGACTTGAACACACCGCCCGTGGTGTTGTCAACACAAGCTGTGGCTAATCCCGGGAGAAGCTCTTGAGCTATCTTGTGAGCCACTTCTGTATCATAGAGGTCACAATGGAACGGGAGACCTTCATCCTTCCCATCTTTATTCTTCTCCGGCACCTGTCCGACCTCAACTTTAGGCGGATCCATTTTAAAGACACCTAAATCAAAATTTCAGCTACAACTAATCAATCACAAGCCAGAGAAAGTTTATATGCTATATTGGAACCAAAGAGACTAAAACTACAAAACATCCAAACCCAGTTGTCGATCAACCATAACAAAACGGCATAGCCCAACCCTAAACCCAATTATATGGCTTTGCTACATGAATCCATCATTTTTCTATCTCTATATCTATCAATCAACCAAACCCTTTTTTCCCAATTTCATGCATAATTGAGAACTCTCCCACATAGAATTTTCAGAAAAATAAAATAAAATAAAATAATCAGAGAATGATAGAGAATTACCGGATTTAGTTGGATGGGTCTAGAGATTCGATCACAAAAGCTTCATGCCAAATCCAGAATTGGGTAGAACCCAAAAATCCTAATAAGCAATGCAATTCAAAAATTCAATTAGAGTCAAAACCAGTGTATACCATGAATCAATCGAGAAAAAAAAAGGGAAGAAACTCAGAATTAAGAGAAAAATTAAATAAAAATTTCAGATCAATTAGGAACACTATAAAGAATCTAGAAAAGGAAAGAAACAAATCTACCTCTGAATTTGAATACATGTTCTCGTAAATCTGAAAGCGACAGGCTCCGCTGCAAATTTGGCGCTATCCCCATTTTCTTTTTGGCTTTTATACCCTAACTGTTTCCAACTGTCTTTTCCTGTTGACCTATCATGAACTGAATTTACAATAACGCCCTTAATGACGAGGCCACCACGTCGTATTCTGATGGGGAGTGAACGACTCGTCGTTTAAACCAAAATGAGGCTTGTCAAGCAAAAGCGCCACTTTTTTTAACCGTTGATAAATGAATGTCGGAATTTTGGCGATCCAGAAGAATCTGTGGATGTGCATGTGCATGTGCCAGTATCCTATCATACCCCACACAACAACAGCAAAACAGAAGCTTCTCGACATTCCATTGAATCAGAAGAGGCATTTTCAGGAACCCGTAGATTGCTCTCCGTCTTCATCGTCTTTCAGGTTTGTTTGCTTTTTTTTTCTTCTCATTGCTGCGATTAGATCATGTAACCGACCAGTTTTCTTCTTATGTTTTGCAATGCGATTGAAGTTTTGTTTCGTTTGAAAGGAAAATCTACTCTCGAACTTATGTTATGGCTGCAATTTAGATCATGTATCTATTTTACTTTTAAATCGTCTTCTTAATCTAGTTGTCATTTCAAGATCGGATTTTTGCTATGTAGACGATGTTTTGTTTCGTTTAAGAGTTCATTTCTGGAAAATCTTCTGTATGCAGACAATTTTCCCTTTAAAAACTACTGAACCCAATAACAATACAATTAAAGAAATCAAATAGCTGATTTTAGCTACAATCCCATGGAAAGTACTGTATTCATAATAAAAAAAACAAGATACAATCAATGATTGAGATTATTTCAATGGATTGACTTCCTTACATTTGAATAAAATTATTTGCCTTCACTCTGTTACTTTCTAAGTAACATCTAGTTGGTGTGTAATTGTGCACTGTGCTCAATTTACCTGATTTGCTACTGTTGTTTTCACTAAGTATCACAAAGCATGCTACGATTGTGTGTTTATTGTACTGATACATAGTGTATTCTTTGTTTTGTTTTGGTCATGGATTGAAAACTCTGTGCAAATGAGGGGTAGAAGTTACCATTACAGTGCCAGTCCTTCACCTCCTAAGGGTCGTTACGGTGGTCTCAGTAGAGACCTTCCTACTAGTCTTCTTGTTCGCAATCTTCGCCATGACTGCAGGTTTGAGTTTCTCCTTTGTTTGTTGCTCCCTTGGTGTCATTGTTGCATAACATGGTTGATGAGGTCTGTTGTTGCTAAGATTGTTTTTGTTAGAAGTTTGGCTAATTGTAGCAAAAGGAAATTGGTGGTATTGAGATTATATGGGCTAATTTGATTTGTTGTCAAAATTGTTTTGAAGACATGTGCCTTGGAAGGTGGTTTTGAATCTTTTGATCTCTTATATGGGCTAATTTGATTTGCTGTCAAACATGGACTGTTTTCAATGATCCCAGATTTCTTGAACTTTTTTATTTCCTTCCCTGCAGGTCAGAAGATTTGCGTGTCACATGTTTGGCTAAATGAAATTGCTTTAGGTTCCTCCAAGATTAATTATTAATTTGGTGATGGTGTTCTTAATATTTTACCTACTTCGGTTGATCTCACTGAAAGTTTTGAAGACACCAATCAAGCAAAAAGAGTACCGTGTTGAAGACATGTTCGAGTAATTAGAGTACTATACCATACAAGATGACCTTAATTAGTTTACTCGAAGGTGGAAAGAAGATGTGTTTGAATACATTATACAAGAAGTCAAGAACTTCTAGTCTTGAAGAAAATGAACTCAAATCAAAATTTTGTTGTTCTTGTTCCGCGGTTTTGGATTTGTTCATTATTGTGATCCAGATGATGCTGCAGCCTGCAGATGCAAAATATCAATAGGAAGAAACCTTCCTTAACGATTTTCCTCGTAACTAGGCGAAGGCATTACTCAAGGTATGGTATAAATATTGTGTCGATAACGAAAGCCCGTGCACTGTGCGTCTTTATATTTAATTATGCTTCATGAATTGATCCCTTTTTTGGCCATAAATTCCAGTATATGGATACACGTACCATCTCAATCTGACTGACTCTCCCATGTAGTTTTGGTATTATGTTGTTGTCCCACGCATGCGTATACGACATAGAATTCATGGTCGTTATGGGCGTTATTCAAGCTATTGTAGGAAACGCAGTAAATGATCATATATTTGCTGATATTTATTTACAAAATTCACACACTACGCACAAAAGAATATGTAAATTCACAGATTCTCAGATTTCTACGCAGCAACCGGACTGTATGTAACCTGAGAAATCACTTGGCACATTCATCTTCCGCTTTTGCCCTTCCTCGACCATTATAATCTCCAACGGCCCACCCTCATACGACGACCCGCTCACCAGAATCCGCGTCTCCCCCAACCGGACCCCGCACGCTCCGACCCGAACCGCCTCATCGTACTCAGCCCACGACCCCAATTTCCCATCTCTCCCAACCTCAACGCACGCCCTCGGCAACTGCCCCTCCCTCCACGCCTCCTCCAC
>JAYMTA010001518.1:0-19677 GCA_036897625.1 Pelargonium cotyledonis
CTCTTTATCACCATATTGTACTTATCTTTCTTGGAATATTAGCAGTTCTTTCCGTTCAAAAAAAATAAATAAAGTTACACCTCATTGGACTCTAATGTCACGTCATCATGATATCATTCTCATCGCAACATAAATGATATTTTTTCTCTTTATTTTAAGAGTTTACAAAAGTAATTGAATTAATAATATCTTTTATTTTAAAATTTACTAATCTATGAACAAAAAAAAAATATTTATAGAGATCCGAAATATATACACATTCAACACGAGATCAACACTTTTATTAGCACACTCAAACTATTCATCTTTCGACCAACAAAGTGGCAAAACTCTCCCCACCAAGTTGCATGTGATTTTTACCTCACATGTGATGGTCATTAGTTATTGGTTTCTATTCATGGGGAGACCAGTGTCAAGGTCTTTTAAAATATATTCTCACATATCATTATGGATTATTATATATGTGAAATTATATATATTTAGTTGGATCCAATGAATGAACAAACAAAAAAATATTGCCATAGTAAAAAACCCTAAGTACTCTATCTCTCCCTCAAACCATGAAGATCATTGAACAAACCCACATCTCTCCACCACCTGGTTCTGTCCCTCCAACAAAACTACCTCTCACTCTCTTTGACATCTCATGGCTCATGATGTTTCCCCAACAAATCTTCTTCTTCCAAGTTCCTCAACCAACTCCAAACTTATTCACTCACACCATCATTCCCAACCTCAAACACTCTCTCTCCCTCACTCTCCAACACTTCTTCCCTCTCGCCGCCGATCTCGTCCTCCCCCCGCCGCCCCTCAAACCCTACCTCCTCTTCCGCGGCGACTCCTCTGTCTCATTCACCGTCGCAGAGTCTTCAGATGATTTCAACCGTCTTGTTGCTAATCATGTTCGAGACGTTAAGGAGTTGCACCCGTTTGTTCCAGAATTACCTCGTGACGTGTCTGAACCACTCGAGGGAAATCCTGGTACGTAGTTGTATTGGTCCTCAAGAATTATTATCCTTTTGTGTATTTTTTGATTAAATTATATTTTTTTTCCATTAGAAATTTGATTTTTTCTCATGAAATTTATCTTTGTATCTTTTCCAAAGAAAAAAGAAAAGTAGGATTTTGAATTATTTGAGGTGCTATAAATAATTACTACTTTAATATTATTGTAAGATATGTTGAATATTGTAATGCTTTTTGGACCTATAATTGAAGGTCAACTATTTATGAAAGTCTTGAAATATGTCAGAATTATTAATTTTGTTCCCACAATTGTCCCCACTGTTTTTAACTTTACTTATTTCCCACCAATATATTAGTATTGGAGTTGACAATTTAGGTCCGAATCTGCGTGTATCCGAAATTCAATCCGAATAATTTTTTGAGTCGATTCGGAATTTCTTACAAAAATAGGTATTGATTTTGGTAAATTTGTACAATTCCGTTTTGTTATATGACCAATCTCAGACTAATTTTCACATTGTAATGTTATTTGACTTATTTCAATATTACCTAATATTTTAATCTCGATATAGTTCCTACCTATGCGCTTCCCGCTTTTGCCCTTCAAGTCACAATATTCCCGAACTCGGGATTTTCTATTGGGTACACACTGAACCACGTGGCGGCAGATGCGAGATCAATGACTCACTTCAGGAAATCGTGGGCATCCATTTGCAGCAACATACTAAAAAATCAAGAGTTGATTCCTATCGAAGTGTCACTCGACCGAACCAAGGACTCTATTAAAGATCCATTCGAACTCGACTCTCATATAGAATCGTTTTATAGTTGGGCTTTGAATAAAAGGTGCAATAGAGGCAACAATGTTGTTAATCTTCAAGGCAAGGTTAGGGCCACATTTGTGATGGGTCGGGCCCACCTCAAAAGGATAAAAAATTGGGCCTCGGCCCAATTCGCGTCGAATGATGAGACACGAGCATTGCGTGCATCAAGTTTTGTTGTCGTTTGCGCATTCATGTGGGCTCATCTCATCAAAGTACAAAGAATTGAGACGGTTGGAAGTACTAAGTTACGTGATAGCAAAAAGATTTGTTATTTCGTCTTCACAGTGGATTGTCGAAACATGAAAGAGTTCATGCTCCCGACATCATATTTCGGCAATTGCTTAGGAGCGTGTCCAGTGGCAATGAAGTGGAGCGAGCTAGTCGGAGAAAATGGGATTTTCGAAGCTGCAAAAGCTATCGCAACGAAAATTAAGGAAATTAAAAGCGGGGCAATGTTTACAGGGGCTGATAAGTTGATGTCACATTGGAAAAACACGCACAATTTGGGTAATTTCTTGACGGTCGCTGGCTCTCCAAATATAACAGTCTATGAGACGGATTTCGGGTGGGGGAGGCTGAAAAAGTGCAAATTGGTCCAGATTGAAGTTAACGGAGCATTTTCAATTTTCGATAGTAGAGAGGAGGAAGGTGGTGTAGAGATCGGAGTGGTACTCAACAAGGATGAGATGAATACGTTTTCTAACTTATTCGAACTCAGCCTTGTTCGAACAAGGCTTTAATCTTTTTCTAGGTCTTAAAATCTCGATCAATTTATTATGAATTGATAATGAGTCAAAACGTATGACTTACACGGGCTGTCTGGTCGGATCCATAAAGTTTTAAGAGTAGATGAGTCTCATCCAGTAACTTTATAATTAAAACGATAATGCTGTTAACAAATGAGATGCTTGATATTATTTTAGTTTTATTTTTAAATTCGGTGTGTTTCATGTATTGTTATCACGATTGTTTGACTTAGATTCCTTTCAATCTAAATTAATATTTGTATGAAATTGAGTTTTAGTGTTATTTATATAAAACAATTACCATAAATTTTCAGTATGAACATTTGAGTTTATATAACCTCGATCACCTCATCATCACGCTCGTTGGAATTGAATGAGCGTTCGAGAATATCATATTCATGGTAGAATGGGACAGTAGAGTCCTCGCCCTCGCCTTCCAACCCGTTTTAGTGAAAGAGCGCGCTATTTATTTACATCCACTCGTTTGCAAAGGATGACATGTCAACAAATTAATTATTTCATATATTTTAAATATGACCACTTAACTGAAAATCGAATGGAAAATGAGATTTTCAACATTTTGTATCAACATGTAAAAAGGACCATTTCGAGTCAGAAAAAAGTTCATGAACCAGATTGAAAAGAAACGCAAAATTTTAGATACTAAACTAAATTGAATCAAAACACTAAAATTTGGGGAACAAATTGGACTTTTACCTCTATAAACCATTGATTTCATGAGCACCAAAAACAAATATATCTGCAACATTAGCAAAAACATACTCAAATAAATAAAAATCAAGAAGCCATATAGGAAAATAATTAGCAAAACTCACAATAAAAGATGAAAAATAAGGTTGAATTTAACAACTGAAACAATGAACAACCTCAAGAGTATTAATCTAAGCCAGTAAAAACACTAAAGATGAGGCATCTAAACCCAACAAAAGTAAATAGAACCTACACTTCTCTGCACAGTATAAAAAACACACACATAGCACAATCAGAAAAGCAAGAACCTAAATAGGAGCAGCACATGTAGTCCTAAAATGCCCGGTTTGATTGCAACGGCTACAATGCACAACCCGCTTTGAACGTCCTCGATCCTCTGTCCTCACTCGCCTTTTTCTTGGCCTACCTGGTGGCCTGAGTGACTTGGGAGGATTTATAACGACCTTATGTTCTTTCTCGCCTCCAACGCCTTCAATGTGATATGCCTCGGACAATTCCTTCCAAAGGGTTTTATCCGGAATCGGGTGTATTGTTTGCGAATAGGCCTTGCGATAGTTAGCCACAGTGAAGCAACTTTCTGTGAACCGATGAACATTTTGCCGGCAAGAGAGGAGAGCCGCCACAGCATGAGCACAAGGGAGCCCGCAAAGCTGCCATCCACGGCACAGACAACGGCGGCTACGAATGTCCACAATGAATGTCCCTTCATGAGATATGACTTCGCATTCAGCATCGTTTGCTCGGAGAACTTGGTATGTGTGTGCGCGCTCAATAGCTTCTGACAAACGCCTGTCAGCAGAAGGAACGAGTATAGTTGTCCACTGCATGCTCATTTCACGACGCTCGTTGAACCAAGTCATGAGTTGGCGACGGATACACTCCATCATTTGAATTATTGGAAGCCCTGAGGCTTCGTGTATCCATGTATTTAGTGATTCAACAATGTTAGCAGTTAGGTGACCAAACCTGGTTCCCTCAAAGTACGCTGTGGCCCACAAGCGAGGTGGTATTTGTCGGATCCATAGAGCAGCATCTCGTGACACCTCTTCAATCTCGAGGATTTTTCCTTCGAATTCAAGGACAGTAAGAACATGAGCAGCCTCCCAAAGAAGGTTGACCAGCATGGTGCTATTGAACTCCTTTCTGAAGCTTTCGCTAAGATGGCGCATGCAAAACCCATGAAAGGCGGTTGGGAAGTTTGCGTCCACTGCATCTACAATAGCCTTCTGTCTATCAGACAAAATCGTAAGCCTCGGCATGTTCTCTGCATTAATTTCAAGAAGGTTGTGCAGCTCAGAGAGAAACCACATCCAGTTATCGTCATTTTCCTCGTCGACTACCCCAAATGCCAGAGGAAACAGAGCGCCATCCCCATCAAAACCCGTGGCAAACAGCAAAGTCCCAAGATACTTGCTTTTCAAAACAGTTCTATCAAGTCCAATAAGAGGCCGGCACGCATTCAAAAACCCATATATTGAGGCTTGAAACGAAACAAATAGGCGCCGAAAGCAGTTGTCAACAGGGTTCCCATAGACTGCTGCTATACTTCCCGGATTTGTTCTTAGGATCTGATCACAGTACTGAGGAAGAAGGCGATAGTCGTCCTCAAATGACCCGCGAACAGTGGCCATGATCCGTTCCTTTCCTCTCCAGGCTTGCTTGTACGTTAATGCAATCCCGTGAACACGGTGAATCTCTTCTAGTATCTCCTTGGGTTTGCAGTTAGGGTTTTCTCTAAGGCGTTGCTCCACAGTATCTGCGACCCACTGAACCGAGGCCTGTTGATGGCCCAGATGGGTGATTCCACCACAAGTATGTGACTCATTAATAGTCCTAATCGTGAATGTGGGAACACCGGGAAGCTTGGCTGCATGAATTCGCCACGGGCATCCCTCGCTAGCACATTTCGCAGTGAAACGAGTCTTGTCAGATTTGATTGTCTGGATCTCAAAGCGCAGAGCAATGGCTGTTTCTCTCAATGCCCTCCGACAACTGTGAACATCAGGGAACTCCTGCCCAACAGACAGTTCATGGCTAGGAGCTGGAACTAGAGCTCGAGACTGAAGGACAGGAGGAGTAACATCCAGCTGGGAATGATCATAATCTGAGGCAGGTACCACCATGCCCATATCCTGATTATGGTCGACAGATAGATTTATATTTTCGTGCATATCAGGGTTCTCCACAATAGCCAGTTCACGATTCTCTGATAACCCAAACCCATTCTCCTGAGAAAGTGTCAATCCATCGTCATGGTTGTCGACATTGTTATGATCTTGATTAGTTTCAGGGTCATCATTTCCAGTAAATTCCAACCCATTTTCCTCAAGATCATTCATATGATTCCGTTCTAAACCCAGATCGTGATCATGAGCATGCCCCAAATCTAAATGATTCTCATGGTTTTGTCCCAACCCTAGGCCATGACTATGACCCAGGACCATATCATGATCATGAGCTAATTCCAGTTGCTGGTTCTGCCTCAACAAAAAATCTTGATTTTGCCCGAGAATCAAATCATGGTTCCCCATCACAAACAATCCCGATCAATCCAATAAAATAATCAACCAACCAATCGCCAATAATTCAACTTTTCCCCCAAACCCAGATCATATAAAACCGGAAGAAAATCAGAATCTTTAGCCTTTCGCTTCCCGACTCATCAATGAACTGAGCGAGCAAAGTGAATTAAGCAGAAAGAAGAAACAAACATAGGCAAACAGCATTACCCAAACTGTACCACTCTTGCAGCTTCCGAGCTAAATCGACAAATTCAACACTCTTCCAACCAACATACAAGCTAGCTGAATAAACCCAGACAAGAGACTAAAATCAGGACGCAGTGACACACAGATCCAAATCCAACGCATAATTTCATGAAAACAAAGAAAACAATAAACCCAAGTCCTTAAAGCTAATCATGGACAAAATCTTCAAGAAAAGAAAAATCAAAACTTTACATTCCCCTTTCATAAATTCTAACTAAATACGGAGTCGTGTAATTGCTGAGGAACACATATCCCCCACCCACCCAGAAAACAACTAGACACAATCAATAACAGAAAAAAAATACATCAAAGAAGCTCCTGACTCATCAATGAACTGTGAGAGCAAAGTGAATTAAGAAAAAATAAGAAACAAAGCAAACAGCATTACCCAAACTATACCACTCTTGCAACTTCCAGAGCTAAATCAGCAAATTCAACACTCTTCCTACCAGAACTAAAAATCAGGACACACAGATCCATAACCAATTCCAAGGAACAAAGAAAACAATAAACCTGATTCCTCATAGCTAATCATACACACAATCTTCAACCAAAGGAAAAAAAAAAAATCAAAACTTTACATTCCCCTTACATAAATTCTAACTAAATATCCCTCCGTTTAATTGCCAAGACGAAAAAAGAAACCCGCACACCTACTAAATTCCCCCTCTCCCATCCGTACATTCCCACAATTTTCCCAGCAACCAAACACAAAATCCCCACCAACCCAGAAAACAACCGAACACAATTAACAACCAAAAAAAACTCACATCAAAGAAGCAAGCTCCCCAGAATCAGACCCAATTTCCGACACAACCTGCAAAAACACAAACAACCCAAAATCACAAAGTCAGTCAGCGATCAAACAACGAACAGAAACCCAAATTAGGAAAACACGGAAACAGAAAAAAGCAGAGGAAAATTAGGGTTTCGAGAGATCGAAATTGAAAAAATTGAAAGTAGGGAAGTGGAGAGGGGTGTTTGAGTAATTGAGTTCGGAGAGGCCGAGGGGTTGAGATGGAAAACCTGAAAGACGAAGGGCAGAGAGAGAGAAGAAGAAGAGCCAATTTTTTGTGCTTCGAAGGGCAAAAGGGCACAACTTTGATTTTTTCGATTTCTGATGTTTCTGCTCTTAGGGTTACCCAATTTTGGGGGTATTTATGTCACCCTACTTCTCTTCTCTCTTCTGTAATTCCTATTTTGCCCTCCTAGCATCTCATGGGTCCCATCTTTGTTTGCTTTCAGCCGTTGGATCAAAATGTGGGGTCCTCAACTTGTGTGTTTTTGATGAGTGAAAGTGATTTTATTTCTATATTTTTTAATTTTTTATTATTTAATACTAGTGTATTTTTGGTATTGTCAAGCATAATAAATGGAAGCTTATTCTTATTAAATTTTGTTTTTAATATGTTAGAACTTGATTTTTTTTTTTTTGTAAGAAAAATAATTGAGCAACTTGAGCTTATTTCAATAGAATTTCTTATATACTTGTATAAGTGTACGTGTGTCGTTTGTTATATGACCCATCACAGAAACGATATGTTTAGTATTCGTTTGAAAACATTTGATATAACACGAAGATGAACACACAACACGAATAACTAATATACGTTTATATTTTTATGCCCAACTCAAACACAGTACAATTATAAAACGTATCGTGTAAAGAGATGTCAATTGACTTGACCCGGCTAGAGTTTATAGCGCACTATTAGATTTTGGCGTCCGGCAGATATAAATGATTTGGTAATGGCAAACAAAACAAAAGCTTATGGTAGCTTTCGAACAATGAATTGCGTTCGAAAATAAGGATCAAGAATATGAATGAGAACGGAAACATGACTTCCACTCATTGATTGTATTACGACTTTTTGGTCACAAGAATGACTTCAAAACAGTGATTTTTCACTTTAGATTCTCATTTCCGTTCAAAAATCTTCAATCCAAACATTGCCTATATGTTTAGCTTATGAAGCAGGCCAAAATCATATACAAAATTATCACAGTTCTAGCTTAACCCTCAACCGACAAACATTAAAGTAGCATTTGGATTTTGAAAAATTGAATGAGAATGAGAAATCAAAATGGGGGAATAAGATTATCATAACAGAGCCATTTTCATGAACCAAAAATACTAATCTAAACATGAACAATGAGATTCTCATTTCCATTCCAATTCTTGATTCTCATTCCCGAACAAAAATTCTTTTTAAAACACTACCTAAAATCTTGTCACAAACTCGGATTCTTTCTACTACTATGACATATTGACATCAACGAATCACAACATCAAAAGACATAACAAGTAGTCATAGCATCACCTGTCAATTTTCAACTCTTCGAACATAATCTCTCAAAATGAGCATTCATAGGCTTTTCAAAAGAATATGCTGTTACATTGTATTAACCAAGCATTTTCTCTACACTGAATGTGGTAAAATTCACGTCACAGTAACAATGAACAACAAATAAGGCAAAAAATATTATAGGTACCTGCCCAAGAAATAGTCATGTTGTGGTGCGGCAACAAACGAATATCTTTAAATATTTGTACGCAAGAGACGTTGCTGCAGGACCCGGATGTGGATGTAAAGCTCTCTGGCATGCCAATCACAACAAAACCATACAAACCAGTGCTTTTCCAAATTATCTCATTCTGGTTCTGCGGAGATGAGCACAAATGTGTTAGTAGTCCCAATCCCGAGACTCATTTGTCGCAGTAAATCTGTTGAAGCCAATGGAACAAAGAATCCAGAGAATCAAGTAGTTTCACAAAATCAAACTCATAGCTGAAACCCTATGGAACTGTTCGGGTTAACCGTGCAGATTCAAGTTTTGGCAGCAGCTGTGAGACCACCTTTTGCAGGGTGACACATTTAAGCGGATTTTTACTTCCAGTTACGACCATGTCCGAGAGAAATGTAATTTCCTGAACATTTACATTCCCCTCAAGCAGTTCGTGCCAAAATTTATCATCCATGTTGAGGTTTGATGCATTTAGGAGTTCTATTACTTGCTCCATGGTTGCTACACTCCTACCAGCACCACAACCCATGGCAGTTGCAGCACCTACTGCATTTGCAAATGCCAATGTATTAACCAAGGGCATATTGTGGATAAAACTGAAAGCGATGGCTGCTACAAAACTATCTCCACACCCAACAGTGTCAATGACATTCACCTGATCAAATTCAGAAGAACAAAAAATAAAACAAAAAAATGTTTGTTAGCGAAGCATAAAGGGATATTAAAGATTTATAGAAAAGAAAAAAGAGGGAACTAACATGGCAAAGCGAAGATGTAAATAACCTTACTTTCAATTAAATAAACATGAGTTTATAAATAAAAAATGGCAATACCATGTTGGCAAGTGTAATAACGTACTTACCCAAAGTAGTAATATTGCTCATCTAAAACCTACTCCCAAAATGGCTATTAACATCTAGGAACTAGGATGAAACAATCTGAAATATAAAATATAAATATATCATATGAAAAACATATTAGATTGCGACTCTGACTTGTTACCTTGAATGCAGGTGCACAAGATATTCTAGATTCACTGATTAGGATTGAACCCCTTGCACCCAGCTTAACAATCACCCATTTTGTTCGAACCCCTTTCCTCAGCAGCTCTTGCCCAGCTAGTATTGGGTGTTTTATGCCAGTCAATGATTCTGCCTGGCGGATCATGAATATAAGTACAGAAGATCAGGAAAACAATAACATAACACCAAAACAAACAAACAAAAAGAAAACCAAAAAAAAAAAAAACAAATATGTAGCATAAGAAAATGGTTTATTTCTTCTTCTTCTTTAAGTATTCTAATAAATGAAAGAGAAAGGCCTAACTAGATGAATATATGCTAGTCCAGCAAGAAAATTTCGTAAAGAAATTATTGTGCATCAAAGTAATTACATTTGCCAAGAATAACACATCACCAATATGTGACAAAAGGATAGTTCAGACATGTTATAAAAATAAAATAAAAAAGGCTAGACGATGAAAAACATAGGAACAAAATAATCGAAAATGAAAGTGTGTGCACGATGGTGACTCAATAAAGGTTAAAAGAATAGCTGATGATCAAGGCAGAGAGCTAGTTTGGAGAAACGTAGTACTATTAATAAAACAAAAATGGATGCAACAAGATAAAGGATATGTGGAGGGTTAAATGTCTAACCTCATCAGAAGTCAGAAGAAGTACATCACTCATCCTCAAAAACTGGTCAAGGGCTTTTTGTTCTTGAAAAGTACCAGAGGAAAGACTCTTTCCCCGTGGTCCAGGGTCGAAAAATATTGCCGTCCCAACTTCAACAGCATACTCTAGAGCTGAGATTATCATACCCGGGGAAAGATCATCAAAGCCATAGCCATTACAGAACATAACTTTCGATTGTTTGATAGCCATCTTTACTTCCCTAGATAGTGTCTTCATCCAACTCAACGCGGGCTCCTTTGTAAAATCAGCTCGGCTGATAAAATAGGCAATTGGCACAATCAATCACTGTGTTTCATGAATATGATGGCGAAAAATAAAATGATAATAAGCATATAACAAAATATAACCCACAAATAGATGGGTAGTAAAGGGATCAGGTGGGCAAGCTTTATCAGTATTATGAAAAAATATATACTTTTTTATCCAATAATTTTACCTGCAAAAGCCATGTCTTTGCATGGGATCAACAAGGACCCAGCACAAAAGTGTTTCAAATGAAGTGCTAGAAATTTCAGCAGCATCAGTATCTTCATTCATCTTAACCATACCTATTCCTTCGTCGTGAAGAACATCTTCGAGGAACTTACCATAGATGTCCTGACCAACATGACCAATTGTGAAGCAATGAAGTCCCAGTCTTGCTGCGGCTATAGCCATATTACAATTGCCGCCGGCTTCCCAGTATTTCTAGATGCATATCATTATCAGTTCCCAAAATCTAAATAGTCCAAATAAATAATTGCCAAACAGAATGAAACAGAGTAAATATCTTTTTACAAACACAAGCAAACCACCATATCCATAAAATCCAATATTCAAATACATAAACAATGTCCCATATTTTGATATATCAATCAAAGTCGTCATGACCCTTTCAACTTCTTGAGCTGCTTACAAGTAACTATATTCAACATTTCAGTCTATCTTTAGCACACAGACTAGACTTTAGCAAGATGTTACATAATGTAGCTGCTATCTATTTTACATCTTATCCGAATTCTTCTTCTCCTTTAAGTTTCAGTACCACCTCCACAACTACCACTATGTTTCTTGTCGTTTTTTTCTAGTCTACCAAACAGTTACATAGAAAATTCATACACCAACAAATTATTATGAAACAGAGAAAACATCTTTTTACAAAGTACACAAGCAAACTACCATATCCATAAAATCCAATATTCAAATACAGAGACAACACCCCATAATTTGACAAAACAATTAAATTGTCCCAGCCCTTTCAAATTCTAGAGCTACTTGCAAGTAGCTAGATTCAACATCTCTCAATCTCGGCATGCAGGACAGAGTTTAGCAAAATGTACATAATGTAGCCTCTATCTACATTACTTCTTATCCCATTACTTGTTAATCTTTTAAGTTTCAAACCACCACCACAATTACCAAGATGTTACATAATCTCATTCCCATTTCAATTGTGAAACAAAAATTCTAATTCAAACACTACCTTTCCTGTCCTTATTTTCTAGTCCACCAAACAGTTCCACACAAAAAATCACACACCAACAAATTGTGGCATTAGCACGAAACTGTCAGTGTTAGCATTAAGCTACTACCTTTCCTATTGACCCAAAATCACCATTCACACCAATCTATACCATATTAAGCTCCAACTGGATAAAAATCAAAACTTTCAACAACAAAAAAGAAACTGAAGCAAAACCAACAACCGAACCTTATCAGGTTCAGAAGCAGAGAGGTGGTCCATGTAAGCTTTTCGGTCGCGAGGGAAGGCCGGAGGCAATTGGGGAACGCTGAGCACAATATCAACGCAGAGATTGCCGAGAGTGGCGACATCGATGGGCTTGAGAGCGGTCTTGAAGTTGAGGTCTCCAAGAGAGTCATTGGAGGAGGTGAGAGAATTAGGGCGTTGTTTGGGGCCAGAGAGCTCAATACCATTGCAGCTGAAGACGGTACCGGGTCGAGAAGATGGCGGGAAAATGGCAGGGAATAGCCTAGGGTTTGGGGAGAAGATGTCTCTGTGGATGGGAGTTTGAAGCTTGAGAGCCATGGTGACGGTGGTGGTGAGGTTGCAGAGATAGAGAGAAAGAGAAGCAGTGTCTGTAGAGAGTAGTGAGAATGATTATAATATGTTCTTTTTGAAGGGATATATACTCTTTTGCTTTTGTTTTTGTTTTTTTTTCAGGTTCCTGAATGAGCCCGCGTACTCGCGATTGACACTTTTTAAGTAGTTTTACGACACTTAAACTAATTCTCATTCGAGATTTATTCACGTGGTTGTGTTGAGCGGAGAACGATCGCAAGTGCTCTTTTCACTTTCGCAATATGTGTTGCCAACTGAGCTGTTAACTTGGGTTATATGTCTTTTGATTCATTTTATTTGAACCTTTTTGTAGAGTATATATTATTTTAAAACTATGAAGATAAAAATAAAGGGGTAATTACAGTTTTTTACCTTACTGTAGGCTTTTTTTTCAGTTTCATACCCTATGCTTTTTTTTTTGTATGTTTTTCCTATTTTATGGTAGACATTCTTTTTAGTTTCATAGTCTAAAATATGCACATACAGTATTATCAGTTAAATTTAACGGAAAAGTTATTGCACATGACCATTAAATTTTTTTTGAAAACCCGAAAATGCCCTTACTTTAACTTTTCTTCTTCTTCAAGCTAACCTCGCCGGAAAGTTTATGAACTCGCCGGAAAATTCATGAACTCACCGGAAAATTCATGAACTCGCCGGAAATCACAAATTCAAAAACCCATCTCATATCTTCCCAAAAACCACAAATCCAAAAACCCATCTCAGATTTTCACAAAAACCACAAATCCAAATATCCAAAAACCACAAATCTATTTCAGATCTTCACAAAAACCACAAATCTATCTCAGATCTTCACAAAAACCACAAATTCAAAAACCATAACTCCATGAACCCATTTTTTATCAAAAAAAATTTTGAATGTTGTTCGAGATCTAGGTCTGATTTTGATCGTTGGTGTGGTGGGTGTGTTCAATTTTTAATTTCTTTCCGTCTCGCAAGAGAGAGAGAGAGAGAGAGAGAGAGGTTGAAGATGAGGGCAAATCCGTCTTTCACCTTCATGTTAATGGTGTTAGAGACGAAACCTTCCTTGAAAACCATAGGGTAGAAAAAACAATGAAAAAAAAGCATAAAATATGAAACTGAAAAGAGAGTCTACCGTACGTTTGAAAACTGTAATTGCCCCAAAAATAAAACAACCAAGTTGCAGGCCCAAAAAGCAATAGTGGCCAAGGATTTTGTCACATTCACTTAACATTTACAAACAAAATTGAAGATCCATTTTTATTAGAACCTTAAATTGTTCCATTTTGATCTAACATAAAGAAATTAATATAGGTCTATAACTCAATGCTCAAGCTTATTGATAATTAAAGCAAAGCACAATTGACACAGCTTCACAGTGAGATCTCTGGGTGGAATTGCTCTTCCTTTGACAGTTCCTCAAGTTTCTTGACAACCCTTTGAGCCACATCTCCATAGGCTTTAGAAACTGCCGAATCCGGAGATGAAATAACGACTGGGATGCCTTCATCGGACCCTATTCGGATATCCACTTCTAGTGGTATCTGAGTAAACATAAACCAAGAGCCAATCAGCCAATGCCAATTCCACAAGCTAATTTTTGGATTCCATGGAAGAAAGATTTAAGCAATCAGGATAAAATGAGCTTCCAAGATGTTTGCCATACCTCGCCGATGAACTCCAAACTCATGTCAACAGCACACTTACGGGTTCCTCCTTCCCCGAAAATGAATGATGGTTCACCACAATGTGGACACTTGAAGCAGCTCATGTTCTCTATAATTCCCAGAATCTGTAAAACCAATCAGTTTTTTGGAACAATGTTGACATCAAAAACCATTTTGCTTCTACTAATGTCACTTGCTAGCAACCTATATCATTGGTGTGAGTGAGAAATGAACATACGGGAACTTCAACTTTAGAGAACATCTTAACTCCTCTACGAGCATCCACCAATGCGACATCTTGAGGAGTTGAAACAATCAATGCACCTGCCAATCAATTTAATAAAGATGTCAAGAATGCTTAAACCGAATACTAACTGAATCGGGCTTAATAATCTCAATTATGATAGAAAGGCTAATCAACTTAATAAAACTGAATAAGAGCTTGGTGAAGGTCCATATTCTTCATAATCGTAAATGGAATGAAGAAAGCGCTTTGTGCTTAATAGTATGTCATATGAGCTTGAATCTATGCAAATTGATAACATGTTAGAGGAATATGAGTTCTTTCCATCGTATATACGCAAATAGATTAACTACCCGATAACTGCAGCCTCTGAGATATGGTTATCTGGGCATCGCCAGTACCAGGGGGCATATCCACCACAAGAATGTCGAGATTTCCCCACTCAACTCCCCTTGTCATTTTTTCAAGAGCACTCATTACCTGCATACATTACATGAACTCAAGTTTTAAAAGAAATACTCCATAAAAAGAGATGAGCGAGATGAAATCACAAATTTTGTTCCAGAGAAAATCCCAATGTTCTGTGGCAGGAAACATAAACTTCATAACTGGTGAAACTGTAATGATAAAACATCCTGAGTCATATAGAAATTTCCATCCAAGAGAAAATGCATATCGGTTCTTTAATATATAGCAATGCAAACACACTAGCTAAACTAAACACGTAAATAACCAAGTTCCGAAGTTGAAATGTGCTCGTAACACTATCATCCAACAAGAGGTTAACAATCACTAAATCGATGACTGAAACCCTAAAACTGAATTTGAAAATAATAATAATAATAATAATAAAGGATGACAATCCAATTACAAGAAAGATGAAAAATCAACAGTGTAAACAGTAAAGTTAAAAGCATACCATTGGACCTCGCCACACAATTGGGGCATCCTTCTCCACAAGAAAGCCCATTGACATACACTTGACTCCATAATTTTCAATTGGAACCATCTTCAAACCTAACAGAGACAGAACAAATTAAATAGTTTTTCAAGCAATATAAGAAGGGCTAAAGATGTTCATACCCAAAATTTGAAACTGACAAGATAATCTCACTGCCATTCACTCAGAACAAAACCAAATGTGAAACAATCTATTCAGAAAAATTATTGCAAATAAATCAGGAGCTATACCAACTAAGTTGATCATAGTCCTCTTAGAACGTCACTCAACCGTGTATCCAACAATGTCCCCCCTCTAATGTATATATATTGTAACAGTTCAAAAAGTTGAGCCAACACGCTATCAGTTTGAGTAAATGGGAAAAAAAGGGGAGATATGGGTCTAATTGCACCTAGTAACAAATATGTTAGCTATACCACACGCATATTACTAGTATTGCAACACCAAGTGGAGGACTTCCATCCTATTAGGCTATTACCAAAAAGAATACAAGCAGTAAAATTATTTTATAGAAACTCAATCGCAACAGCTTTCATCTCAATTACATTCAAGATTTAACTAGAGTATAAAGACAATTTGTTGCTATCTATTCACAAAAGTTTCTATACTGATGAAAATTAAATTCTAATGTGCATTTCAGTAATAATTTAAAAAATCAAGTTCACCTTCACTCACTTCTGGTTTTTTATGAATCTTCATCATGGTTGGAATGGATGGTCCATAAACATCAGCATCAAGCAAACCCACCTTTAGTTGACACTTGGTAGCAAGTGCAACAGCCAAATTAACTGCAAACCACAAAAGAAAAACAACAAGCACAAGCATTGAGAGAAAATGGCATAACTGAGATTATGTATAGTTAATTAATTAACATGTTTGGCAAATAATAATCTGTTTTGACAGTTCATTGTCTCACATAAAAACACCTGATGATCCTTACTATCTATACAATCCACAACTACAACTTATGAAGTAAAGCTAAATGTTTCACAATGAACATAACATTAAGTGAAGACAAAGCAAATTAGCTTGCATTCTAAGTCCAGAACTAAGAAAATCAATAGAATATGCTAACAAGAAGAATTCATGAACTCAAAGAGTGACACATTACACAAAATCACAATCATTGAAAATACATTGAAGAACCCTAATTTCAACAACTCCAGCTCCCCAATAAATCAAAAAGAAAAAAAATAACCAAGAATCATTTCATGAGCTGAACAAATTCATCACCTCAACAGATCACCAATCCCCAAACTTCCTTACATTCATAACAAACAAAAAAATCATTAATATCATTTCTTCAGAAGATACCAATTTTGAGAAAACTAAAGTGGTAAGAAATAGAAAGCACCTGCCGTGGTGGACTTGCCGACACCACCTTTACCAGAAGCAACAGCAATAATATCCTGAACTCCATCAATCTTGAGCCCTTTGTTACTCTGCCCCGCAAATCCCCTAACACCTCCAAGCTTCTACACAGACCCACCATTAATGACAAAACTCAGTTCCTTCCAAGCAGAAATTGAAAGCGCAATAAATCAAAGCAACAAACAGAGTGAAGCAAAAATTCTTAAAACATGTAACTTACCGAGAAATACCTCAAAAACCCCATCTTCACCTCCACATACACAGTGGACGAACTCCAGAGCCCTAAGCAACTGCAAGTGTTTTAAAATTATAGAAAATTATCAAATTTGATACACATACTTAATACTTTGCCTCAATATCCAAACTGAAAAAAACAACTTTGAAAATACCCAAACTGATACACAGACTTTGTAAAAACTACCAATAGTCACACACACCGTTGGTGAAAGTTAACGAATCTGTTAACTATTGCTGACATGGCATCAAAGATTAATTAATATGCCAACTTAGTGCTTATGAGGCATTAATAAAAGATTATGAGAGTTTCAACAACAACAAAAAGATTATGAGGGTCAAATTCTAATTTTGTACATTTAAATATTACAATACTGTCCTTCTGTTTTTCATTTCCAGTCTTGGACCATAAATTCAGAGTGTTGCCCAGCAAATCAAAGTATTAGAGCATCAGCATTAGAGGGACTCAAATTGAGTCACAATATGTCATATTCTTACTTTATTGTCAGCCACATCAGCAAGAGTCTTCACCAAAAAAATAATTTTGCACTCAAGTAACTCAATTTGAGTCCCAAATTATCATATCACCAATCATCACTTTCCTTAATTATATATATAGCAGTTTTTCATTTTTTTGGGCTCTTTTTAATAGTCATGCTGTCAAACATAAGTAGTTGGTGGGTAAAAAAAAAAGAGGTCCAGTTCCCTATATAGAGAGTCTGGTCCTTTAAAAGGTTTCTACACATTGTAGGATTCTTCAAAAAGTGAAGTACCTTTGTTTGTCCCCATGCATTTTGGACCAGCATTGCAGATGCTCTTAGTCCACAAATTCAAAGATTCTCGTCTGTCAAGTGAAGCTTTTGCATATGTGATGGTTAACAAACCCATATTGACAGACGAACAAATCTCATACTAGAAGTTCGAATCTCAAACTGACACATACTGATCAATTCAAATCACAATTCATGCTAGTAAATTAGTAAATGGCCTCAAAAGCATAACAAATCACTAGAAACAATCTGTTCTTAATTCCAATCTTCAAATATGACCTCACATTTCTACTTCAAACAACTAGTTTCTGCCCAAAATAAATATCACAATAACAAAATAACATTCAGCATTTCAGCACTCTCCAAATCATTAGAAAACCAAAGATGACAACAAAAAGCTTCAAGTTTTATATACAAACAAGGCATTTGAACAAAAGGTTCCCAAAACCAAGCTAAGATTCTTACTTATTCAAACATATATGAAGAAAGGGATCTCAAAACCAAGCTACTATTATATTCTAGCTCATTCAAGCATATTCAACATCATAAACAATAAAAGTAGTTCAACTGTCCTCCAAATTTCTCACATTTCCACAAAACTTTTGATTAAATGTCACCGATAACTTCTAAAGTTCATCCGTAAGAGCAGAAATGAAACAAAGAGAAAAGAAAAAAAAAATTAAGATCTTTCAGGAGTTAGATCAGACAATTGAATCGAACCCAAATATTAGGTCAATGAAGTAAGAGCTCAGACGAGAGCAAAGCCTAGGATCATACCTGGGTTTTGTACTAATACTCTCCTCCCTTCCTTAACCCGACAAGAACAAACGAGAAGCCAAACTTCTGTTCTAGGCTCAGAATGCTCAAATGATCAGTAGATTCCTTAACCTGATCGTCCCAAAACACAAAACCAACCGGACCCTCCTTTACGTATGAGTCGGCTCGGAAACAGTGAAAGTAAGTGGAGATGGGCAGTGGATGGATGGCTATAAAGGTCAAATCTTTGAGGAGCAAACAGAGAGAAATGAGAAATTATCGATAAGAGGCGTTAAGGAGAGAGAGTTTAGTGCCTCAGAGGGTAGAGGATCACCTCCTCCATTGTACAGTTCGTGTGCCGGAGATGAGACGAAGCTCGCGTGATGCCGGAGATGAAGTTCACGTGTTGCCGGAGATGAAATCCGGGTGCCGCCGGAGATGAAATCCGCGTGACGGAGACGAAGTTTACTCTGTCGTCTTCGTCTTTTACTCTATCGTGAATCGTCTTCGTCTTTGAAAATCTGAATTGTGAATTCACGTCAATTGAAATTGGGAATTTTGGAAGACATTGATGCCCTAATTTCATAACTCAGCCCATTGAAATGTTGACACCACAAAAGCCAAACGACCCAATAGCCAATCACTTTTAATTCGGTCCGGATGGAGTTTTTGTGGGTTTGGACCGGACCGGACCGACAATTTAAATAATACAGGACTGAAGACCGGACCGGTATTGGGTCGGTCCGGGTTCCAGTGTGCCATGTTTCATGCTCAGTCCTAGTACTAGCAAAAAACAATGCATCTTATGCCTGAAATCCGTCCCTATAACTCGACCAACCCTAAGGGATCGAGGTCAAGTTGATTGTTTGGTCTAGTATCGCAGTGGTAAGTGAAGTTGTGTGTGATTGTGGAATTACTTGACCTAATATGGCTTGAAAAGGGAAGTTGATATTGTTTGTGATTATGGAACATCTTATAACTAAGTTTGATAAATAAAAGATATGTCACACAATAAGATTGGTGCATGTAAAAATTGAGTCTCATCAAAGCACTGAGATTCAACAAAATTTCATGTTTAATCATGTGTATATTTTTTGTCAACTAGTTTCTCTCATTTTCTTGTTAAAGACGTTTGTTTAAACATCACTAACAAGCTTTAAATCACTCGTGTTCTCACAATTTAGTGATTCACGACATATTATAATATGTTGGGTATTTTAATTTTTTAATTCATTTAAATTTTAATAAATAAATAAATAAAATTATATATATGAGGATAATGGGTATCAGTGCATTGATATAAGGTTACATCAGTGCACCCCCTAAAACTACGTAGTTTTGATTAGTTGTGCTTTAATGGGTTAATAATTTATA
>JAYMTA010001519.1:0-19671 GCA_036897625.1 Pelargonium cotyledonis
ATGAGGCCCGAATAGCCCTAAGATGATTGGATTGGCTTCGAATCTTCATGAATGTCGTATGAGCGTGTCTTGGGTCCCCAAGGGAGCTTGGGATACTTCTTTATTTCTTTATTTCAAAAAGAGTAATATTTTTTTTTATCGCCAAATTAATATTTCTTTATTTCAAAAAGAGTAATATATTTATTTAAAATAAACTTGATAAGTTAAATAGTTGATATCAATTGAATATGTTACCACAAAATTATACAAAAACGTATAAAATAAGATTAAACAATATCAATTTTTTTTATTACATTTTCTAGCAAAACATACAATTCCAGTGAAAAAACAGCTGTACTCGCGCTCACACGCGTGTGTTCCACGGTACAATTGGAATAGAGCTAAGTGGGCTCTTTCCGTGGTCCCCTTTAAGGAAACCTCATATTCCTTTAGCAAGCCACGTGATTTTCACGCTCCAATCCTTGGATTTAATTTTACTTTTATCTCCTTCACTTGTTTATTTATTTATTTTATCTTGAAAAGAAACTTTATTACATAAACGGTTTTAGTACAATTCTATAAACCATGAAGACAATTTGGTTGTTCGTGACAGAAGATACGAGCCCCAGTATATGTTAGGGAATATGACCAAACTGAGGATTACCTCAAAAAGACCGAGTGTTACCCGGTTTAGCAAGCCAAGGGTACTAGGCACGCCCTCCTCCATCATGTACTTCCAATCTAAATCTAAACTTAAGACTGAACCTAACCCTAATAGCAAACCCAACATAATGAAACATACTGAAACTAGCAACAAAACAAAAACCAAACTTTCACTTGAAAATTTAGACCACTAGAAACAACTAAAACAATAAGCGACGATGCTGCAATTACCGCCTTTATCGGCAATGAGAATAGCAGCAACATCGAATGCTGGTTCAACTCAGATCTGGACTGAAGACTGAGCAACGCTTGGACTCCAGCGTCGTCGGCGGTAATCCAGCGGCAAAACCGCCGGAGGCGACTACTATTGTACTCCTAACTCTAACATAAAACTTTTTCTCCTAACCTTAGCACATAGACCTATTTTTTTGTGTCTCTCCACTTTTTAATTTGATTTATTTAGCTTTTTTTTTTTCCCTCCAAATGAATGTATTTTCTTCAAAATCTTAATCCAATTGTTAACCTCCTTCACATGTAATTTCTTTTGATTGATATTTTTGTAAATTTCAATTGCATCATAAAATCATATTAGTTTTCGAAGCATATAAATTTGCACAAACTATACAATTCATACGTAACACTTCAAATTCGATCTAAATTGACAACATGTTACATTTGAGTGGAAGTTTGCCCATCTAAATTTAATCTTGAAAGACTTAATTCCAAACTAGGATGACTAGTTTTGATTTGTAGATATAATTGAATATGATGGGTATAATGTATATAAGTTGACTGATATAAAGTTATATCACTTAAACTAATAAAATGATGACACATCATTTAAAATCATGGATCCGGACGAATAGCTCCGCTCCCACAAATTCACTTGGGTAGGTATAAGTGATTCTAAATAAGGTGTCATCATCTTATTGGTTTTGTAAAGTTGCAACTGATATAACTTTATATCAGTCAACTAAAATACATTTTACTCTATATTAATAGACATACATAATATAAATATAAAGTATTTTGGATAAGGACAAAAAAAAATGTAAATCCCATTAAGCGTGAGAGAAACATGAGTCTACCAAAGTAATTATTTCCACACGCAAATCATGTGAACTTTTATAGTTTCCTCCACTTACACGTAAATGCAACAAAACGTTAGGTTGGTCAAAATTCTAGAATGGTAATTTGTGCATGGGCCGTTTTGAAATAAAGTTATTTATTATACTCTTTAATTCAATTTATAAATAAATAACTTTATCCACAGGTTGTGGCGCAGGTGGCAACACAAGCTGCGTAAGTAGAAAAAGCGTTTGCGTTCGATCCCCACTCAACACACCCATGGGGAGAGGTGAGGAGTTTTAACTGTGACTACGCCTCGAATGAGATTAGACTTATAGAGGGTTGCATAAGAAGTCGAAAAAGGATAGAAAGGATAGAATTGCTATGTTGAGTGCTTAAATGTGTCAAACCGCCAATGATGTGAACCCTCTAAAAAAACTCATGGTTAATACTTAAAATAAGTTACATTTTACTTTATTTGTTTATTCCAAGATGGGAAGGGTACATAATTATCACAAAAATTTTCAATTTAAATCAAATAAATAAATATTTAGGAGTAATTACAGTTTTCTATCTTATGGTAGACCTTCTTTTTAGTTTCATACCTTATGTTTTTTTTTGTATGTTTTTCCTACTTTATGGTAGAAATTCTTTTCAGTTTCATACCTTAAAGTATGCACATCCAGTATTATCAGTTAAATTTAACGGAAAAGTTACTGTTTGGTCATGTGCTGGGCACATGACCGTTAATTTTTTTGAAAACCCGAAAATGCCCTTACTTTAACTCTTCTTCTTCTTCAAGCAAACCTTGCCGGAAATTTCATGAACTCGCCGGAAAATTCATGAATTCACCGAAAAGTTCATGAACTCGCGGGGAAGTTCATGAACTCGCCGAAAAGTTCATGAACTCGCCGAAAAGTTCATGAACTTGCCGGAAAGTTCATGAACTCGCCGGAAATCACAAATCCAAAAACCCAAAACTCACAATCCAAAACCCAAAAACCACAAATCAAAAAACCCATCTCAGATCTTCACAAAAACCACAAATCTAAAAAACCTAAAAACCACAAATCCATCTTAGATATTCACAAAAACCACAACTCCATGAACCCATTTTTATCAAAAAAAAATTTGGATGTTGTTTGAGATCTGGGTCTGATTTTGATCGTTGGTGTGGTGGATGTGTTCAATTTTTAATTTCTTTCCATCTCGCAGGAGGGGAGAGAGAGAGAGAGAGAGAGAGAGAGAGATGAAGACAAGTTCGTCTTTCACTTTTATGTTAACAGTGTTAGAAATAGAACCTTCCTTGAAAACTATAAGATAAGAAAAACAATAAACACTTTTATGTTAACAGTGTTAGAAATAGAACCTTCCTTGAAAACTATAAGATAAGAAAAACAATAAAAAAAAAGCATAAAAGTATAAAACTAAAAAGAAAATCTATCGTAAAGTAGAAATATTTACTGACAGAAAAAGCAAAGTAGTTTCTATTTTGGAGGGTACGTAGTCGGCAAGGCGTACGAGGTTAGTGGGTTTGGGGAGACGTGGAAGCTTCACATCCATTCGTGGAAAGTTTCCTGTCAATATATCGCCCACTCATTTCGTCAAACTTTCTATTTTTATATTATATTCACAAAATTGTACATTTGTTTATTCACCAATAATGGAGTGAGTAATTACGAGATGGACCCCAACCGAACCAGCAATGTTTTTTAGAAACCGGAATGGCGTGTGGAGACGGGTTAAGGTACGGTCGGTATCAGGTTACCAGTAATGGAAAAGGACACCTGGCTTTTGTTTCTGTCAAGGAATCCTAACAAATCGCAATCATATAAGCACTCCATTTTGTCTACCGAACCTACTCTTTCCTATAATCATGGTTAAATTATTTCTTTTTTCCCATAATAATTCAGTATTTTAATAAATGACAAGTGTTATTTTATGGAAACAAATGTCGATACACTACGAGGAAACAAAAACCGACCTAACAAATTAGAAAGAAAACCAACTAAACTCTGACATACCACAACCAAACAAAACAAGAAAACAAACATTAAAGCAACGATACTTTAGCAACCATAAATGAAAACCGTCCCAAACTCAATAGATCATAACTGAATCAAATCAAAAAAGGGGCATTGGGTAAGACCCTCCCCCGAATTGTCCAACATGCTGGCCCTTCGCCGCCTTCGAAACCTTTCGGACCAAATCTTAGAAAAGTTGGCTACCTATGACCTGGTCCTACAACGATAGCCAACCCTCCCCTTTCACGGTTCCTGACGAGTCTAAATAGGTTTTCTAAATTTTCATAGAGAACAAAAAATAAAAATTGTTTTGGACAGTTAAACAACTTTGATATAAGTGTATTCTAAAAAAAATCCTTAATATCAAGTGTTATATTTCTTATGATTTTTTTTTTATAGAAAATTCAGTCAAGTTATGAATATCATTTAATGTGTTGCTGTATTGTAACTAATTTGACTTATGTAAGATACCAAAACTATTGACTTCTTCAGTTCTTTGCATCTCATAAATATAAACCCAACTATTTATAAACATTTCTAGTTGCTTATCAAACTAAAATTCAAACCTTTCTTTCAAAAAAAAAAAACTAAAATTCAAACCTTCGATTAACATTAAAAAATATTGATGACTTCCATGTTGTTGATTGCTCACCTTCTAAAAACTATCATGGTATAGTTGTCCAATACGATGATGGCCTTATCCACATAATATTTTATATTAAAACCGAATCACAGAAATCACGAAAATATTAAAATAAATAAAAATCATGAAATTCCAATGTTTTTATAAATCCTCAATTTTTGGGCCCACTTAATAAATTAGAAAATCACCATATTCACACCTAACATGTAAGCATCAAAGATCGCTATTAGGATCAGTATTAGGGCTTAACCTTTAGTCGACGATAAACAAGTAAATTGATATAAATAAAGAAAAAGGAAAAAAATTATCCTACTTAAAAGTTGAATTATGTGATTTTGAGTCTCAAAGTTGCTCATCAAAGTATTCACATATTACATTAGTAGAATAAAAATCAATTTGTAACATAAACTTTTGCATTTAAACTCAAAATGGTTGTTTCAAATTTTCGCATTTAGACACAATTGAAGTCTCGCCAACACAAAATGGTTTTAAAGTTTAGGAATCAAATTTGGTTTTTTAATCTTGTATTATCTTATATTGACTAAAAGCGACAAATTCAGGGTTTAGTCAGCCCAAAAAATCAATTGGCCACATTTGTGCAACCCGAGCCACAAAAATGTGGGTCTGGTCCTAGTGTCCACGGGTTAAAACTCAAATTGTCAACTCTAATTCTGACTGGACTATAAGAACCCAGCATCTGGAAAGGCAAGAAGCCATTTGTTTATGTATAAATTAGTGTTTGGCGCATAAGAAAATTATTTTCTCAAGCTCAATCTCATTAGACTTGCAAAAAAAGTCTGCAAGAAAGGGTCAATAAGCATCTTAGGAGCATAGATAATGGTAAAGTGAATGCACCAAATCATGTCTAATTTCAATAAAATCTTAACAAAATGTTGATCATGGCCACAGGATACAATGTCAGTAATTAATTTAATAATGACAAATGGGGCAAGTATATATAATTTTTTTAAACAAAAGCATAAAATTTCGAGGAGATTAAGATGCCGAAACTAATAATATAAACAAGAGCTTGCCAATTTGCCTGAACGTAAACCAGATTTGTTTTTATTAAATGTGTGTGCTTAAAAGCAGATCAGGTTCAATGGCAAATCAGACAAGGTTGTTTAGAATACAAAATAAAGTCAGGCTGGAGGCTTGGTGGATGATTCACATTTCAAACAACACAATTACACAAACAGCTATACATACAAATATAATATGCATATCTTCGTGTATATATTATAGAAAAATCCAAAGCTAATCCACGTGAAGTAAGACGAATCATAAAGTATTCAAAGCGCAGGGCGAGAAAAAGGAAAGAAACCTCAAAAATCAGTCAATCTTTGGCTTCTTTTTCCAGTAATCTCCGCATATAAAGAAGTCATGAGCAGAAGGTAGTGGAATACTTTGTCCTTTTCTTATCTAAGAATCAACAAAGCTACTGAGTTCACAGTTCTTTATGCACATTAACCCCTCCTCGTTTCCTTGGTTCCTACAAAGAATAAAACAAGAGCAACTTGTCTTGAATCTTGATGGAGTGCGTGTTAAGTATCGTGGTTAAATATCTGCCCCTAACTAAATCATAGATAATAGCAACAACCTAAGTCCTTTGATTTGGTTGGCCAATGATGTCAATGCCATATCTTTACGAGATCATAGGTTATGAAACTTGAGGGGGGTCTAAAAAGCTCAATGCTGAGATGGCTTTACCATTATCGGTGGCATGTCTACTACATGAGACTTTTAAGCATAACTAAATCATGAATGGCATGTAATAAAACAGATAATAGCTCTCACCTGTGCATCAAAAAGACCAATCCGGCAATGACATCAAGCATAGCATCAATTTCAAGCCTCTTAGCTTCTGGAAACTCCAACTGAAGACACTAAAATAATCATTATCAGCAGGGACAACCAAAAAGTCTTAGTCATGATAACAAGAACTTCAGAGGGAAATAAATAATATTATTAAAACCAGTGTTCAAGCAAAACTAGGTATGATAAGCCAGCATTGTTTATATGAAAAAGAAAGGGATAAAACAAAAGATAGAGATATCAAATAAATAGCACCGAATCAGACGTAGCTACAAAATCAATCAGCAAATAAAATAGTTTCAAGCCAAACACAACTCGTTTATTTCTATATACCCTTTGTGCTGGCACATCTGCTTCGAACCGTTCAACAAATGTCGGTACAAGAAACTTACCTTCCTCTAGAGACCATTACTCCACCAACCCAACTTTTGTTTTACATTTGGACTTTATGGTGACCTTCAATCACATCCAAGCTTTTTACAATGCTCTGTCCTTTGTACGAGGAGCCATAAAGTTCATGTTCTCTATTGTCCTCGTAAGTTTGTAGAATCCGCTGATTGTTGCTTACCTTCTACATTACAAGTAAAAAGGTTGTATGCACAGGAATTTGATCACTCTTGTATAGTTGTACCTACCATCATCATCATGAATTCATGATGAAGATAAATAGTAGACAAGGGGCAATGTATTCATCTTGCAAGCAATGTAATAATGATATGCATCGAATTTCTGTTTCATTAGCATCTACAGATGCAGACTAAACATATAATGCTTTTTAATCATTATTGGTAACTTGGGTTATATGTGTATACCATAACAAAGAACAATGAAACATCGTAAGTTGTCGTATGTAATGTGATTTATTGATTTCCTTGTTAACTTTTCCATTCCTAGTTATCAAGATAAAGCAAATATGAGTCAGATGTCAGGAAAATAAGATATTACAAATATTTAAAGACAGATGGCTTGGATTTCAATAAGTTACGTGTGCAAGACAATGCTCTGCTTTCACCGTCCCCGACTAAATATAGCATAACACTGAAGCTAATTTATCAGATATAACAAATATTAGGTAACAATGCCACATAAGATTTTGGTAATATAGACTTAAGGCGTTATATTTGTTACCTAGCAATGTACAAGAGATTCTAAATAGGCCAGAAAATTCATGGAATAATGTTCTCATCAACATGCCTGCCAATGGACCTTCGCACTTTTGCATCCTGATTGATCACTGCAACGTCTAGAAAAACTACCACCACCAAACCATTTCCCCAACAAAGTTAAGGTCAGCTACTGCAACCTTTCCCCATCAAAATTAATAATGTCACTGTGGCCTGCAATTTTGTCACAGAATATAGGATGTCACAGGAAGAGGATGTAAACTATACTGCAAAACTACCCTGAGTACAACAATTGAAATTGTAATCCACCTATGTAAATTTTTAAACTCAAGGAGTGTATTTGTACAAAATATGTATTTTATTAAGCAATGGATACTCTTAAATGTGAATTAGGTATCTCATACATAAAACCATTTGAATAAAGAGGTAACTACTTTACAATGCCCACTTTTAAAACTATGTCGTTGGTGGAATTTATTGTCGATTTACAATGGCTTGACAGACTTAACCAACAAAAAATGTCATACCTTGACAGTGGATTGCGTTGATTTCTGGCCCTGTCACTTCTATTCCATCATCGCTCAGTAGTAAAATCCCTGATGAATTTATGTTATAAGGAAAAGCCAGAGGTGCTGATATTGGAGATTTTGCCACCTTTAAAAACCTTTGACCTGCAGGTGAATAGAAATGTAGCATTAATCAGAAGGGGAAAAAGGAAATGAGGAAATGAGGCGAGGCACTGCAAGTCCCTATACATGGAAGTATTACAATCACCCAAAACATTTCAGAAGCAAATACAACTTTCAAAATAAACAACATTAAATTCCAATTTCAGCAACATATGCACAATGCAAATGTTCTAAAATGCCCTGTCTGCTTTAAGTTTTTAACAACCATCGGGTTTATCCATAAAGCAAATAGCCAAATACATACAAAAATTCATAGTTCATATTTTTCCTGATAAGCTAGTTATATAAATAAAATTGTTTGAATTAAGGCATTTTCTTGTTTTATTTATTCTATTCATGTGTAAGCACTTCAACATTCTGCAGACTAATAGATTGCAAAAGATATACTTTGTGTAGCAACCACAGCAGAATAGGACAAGTTTGACTTTAAGTTTCACCTACATATGTTTTGCCCAAAAGAAAGTTTGAGGTATCTTCTAAGTCCAAAAGGCAATTTAATGCTTTTGAATTTGATTTCATTTTTCAAGTATTTTACATGAAACAAACACAAAAGAGATGTAAGAGTATGTTGTTAAGTAGCAGCAAGCATACCAACCTAATTTAGATTCAAGCACCAGACGAATGGTCACAGCATGCGACCAGTGGATTCCTAGAGCAGCAACAAGATGAGAATCATGCCTTGTGGGGTCCTCCATAGTTTCACCTCTGCTCTTCCCTGCACTGGATAAACTGCACTGAGTAACCATAACTCAGGCAAAACCTTTCAGAATATTGATATGCCATCATACCTTGAAAAGAGTACTGGCACATTTCATCAAAGCTTTGAGATCTAACTTGGTTTGTCACTACAATAGGAATTCGTGAGAATTCAGCAAGCGACCTACATGTTAAAAAAAAAATAAAAATGAGTCACTGGAACATGAAAGAGACACATCTAGGGCCAAAAAAACGTCCTAACAATTATACGGTTATGATTCTCACTTAAGAAAAGAAATATGCCAACCCAATAAATGTTGTCTGGTAGCCCCCTGATCATGGTCCCTGAGGAAAATGGAGCAATCACTAATTGAATGATAAAAGAAGCAACCTTGGAAACAAATGATGTATGAACACTGCATATTTTATTTTTCTGCAACCACCAAACAAAAAATATGGCTGATACGTAGTGTTTTGAAAGGCCCGTGCTTCGGGCTGCGCTTCACACTTAAGCCCGAAGCCCCACTTTTGGGCTTCACTTCGTGAAAAGCCCAGCCCCTTCAATGAAGCCCCCTGAAGCCCGCGCTTCATGGGCTTTTCTAAGAAGCCCGAAGCCCGCGCTTTTAGGGCATTTTATTTTACGCTCATATTATTTAGTATGAACCTTATTTCAGTAAATAAAAACTCTAAAAACCTATTTAAAAACCCTTCATCTTCGAACCTTTACGAATCCTATAAGTTTATAACGTTAAAAAAAACACAAAAGAAGCACATCCACAAAGAAACTATATCAAAATATCGACAACAACTACAGAGTACAGACTATAAAGTCATGATGAGGAAGATAACACTTACAAGATGATTTCACATCTCTTCATGATGATGATCATAGTGACAAATTTACATGTTTTTCTTCTTTCTATAAGATAGAGTTGTCTAACTCTAAGTAGAACTTTTTTTTTGTTTACGTTTTAACTTGAACTTGTTTAGTTTTTTTGGTCAATAGAGTTGAAACATTTATAGATTACAACTTATGGTGTCGTTTAATAGTACTTCCTAAATAAGTGTAGTAATATATATGTTAAATTAATATTTTCTTTAATTTTTTTAACGTGCGCTTCACTTCGATGAATCCCGCGCTTCAAAGTGCGCTTCGCGCTTAAGCCCGAGAGGACCTTTGCGCTTCAAGTGCGCTTTGCGCTTTTTAAAACACTGGTAGTACACAAATTTAATTAATCAATGGATTCATGTAGCCAACTCTGAGTAGTTGGAATCAAGTCTTTGCTGAGTTGGGATATGATTTCTTCTATGCTAGTGTCAGGCAGTAAATAAATATGTCATCATACTGAATAACAGAATATTCAATTCAAAACATTTTATTATAGATGAAATCACTTAATAAATTATCAGAATTCAGAAGCTAAATGTAAGATTTTTCATATCCTAAAATAATGGGGAATTTGCTATTTATAGCCCAAACATTGTTTAGCACTGGGGGTGAATTGAGTACAAATAGTTACAACGAGATATTTGAGGATAAGTTACGCATACCCTGAAACAAGAGCAGCCATGCTATCAACGACTAGCAACTTCACTTGATGTTGGAGGAGTGAAACCTTGATTTGTTGCAAACTGGTATAAAATTAGAATACATGCCAGCAATCAATTTGTGAGTACAATGAAGTGCAATAATGAAAGTAATAAGAAAAAATTCCAAAGACTGCCAGGAAAATTAGGGGCTTTTGAGGCTTGAAAAGTAAATGACTCAATATGTTAATTAGTTGCATGCCCTATTTCCCAAAGTATACATTGCTTATGGGACAGAAACATAGAAACATGCAAAACTGGAATTATTTCTTTCTGTAAAGCTTTGAGAAATGAAGTCCTATTTTGGTCCATACCTCTCAGTGAACTCTGAAAGTGACGTGGGCTGCAAAACAAGGATTCTACCAGCCATCTTCGACATAAATGGAAATATAAAGCTATGTTAACCTAAGTTGATGCAATGAAGTTGAAAATAACTTAACAAACGTACTGCATACCTTTTGTGCCATTCCTTTCATGTGAAATATTTCTGGGAAGCTTTTCGCTCCAATTTCTATCATCCTGAAAAAAGGTGAACTCCCATGATTCGGAAATTTTCCAATTATAAAAGAGAACAAAAAAATCATAAAAGAAATGATATCAAAAGGGTGTGCATACCTCCTTGAACTAAATTTGGATTCTACATCAATATAAATTACATGACCATCTAATTCTCCGCAACTTGCTGGCAGTGAAGCTAATAATGATAGCTTAAGGCAAAACTGCAGTTCAAGCAAACAAATCACAATTGAGATTTACCCAGCCTGCCTGGATGTTATGTATGGAAGATCTTGAATCTGTCCACGCTACACAAAAAGAGATATGCCCACAGGTGCATTTATGGAGAAAAGGAGAAAATATCCTAAATTCATGATTCACTAGACTCTGTTCGGATATCTGCTAAAAGTTTTTGTATATTGTTTAAATATGTTTAAAGGGTGTAAATGAGGCATTTCTTTTCCTTATGGTGTAATGCAATCGTTAACTCTATGCAACTATTAAAAAAGAACAAAATCAGTAAAAGAACACAGTCCATGTTTACAATTTGAAAGGCACAACCATAAAAGTGCATGATGAATTCATGACCAGTTCCAGTGTAAAGTACCAACAAATTTACATAGAGCAGAGAGTTAACAAACAAAACATAGACCAGAGAGTAATCAAACAAATTGTTTAGCTCATACTTGAGTTTTGCCAATTCCAGCTGGGCCAACAAGCTCGGTCAGAACTCCGAATGGTATACCACCACATAAGGCCTCATCTAATCCTTTCAAGCCTGTGGGAAGATGACCAGCCAAGTACTCAGTTCTTATGCGTTGCTCCATAAGTGATTGCACCTAGAGATACAATATTCAAATTCAACGAATGGGGGGAACAATAAAACCGAAATGGAGAATCTATTCTGCAAACTTATGAAGCCGAACCCAACCAACTGATGTCCGGTACACTTACAGTTTGACACGGCGGGGACACAGCTTCACTGATGTGAGCAACTGCAGATGTTACTTCCGCCAATCCAACATCTAGCAGCTCCATCAACTCAAAATCAGTCATGGACAAAGCATCCTAAAAAGCAGAACGATTCAAACCGATCATGAAACTAGATCGTAAGCGACATCATAATACGTGATATATGTCAACGTTCAACAATTCAACATAAAACCAAAATCCAAAACATGACATAACGTGATAAAATTCAAATCGACGAAGTTTCTAGTTCTAGACATTAGGGTTAAAAACTTAAAATGCAGTGCAGTGCTGGAAATCTAAGGAATAATTTGTTGATGATCGTTAGAATTAGGGTTCAGATTCTGTAATCGTAAGCCCTAATCAAAGCTATATCTGTACACGGACCGTGAAAATCGAAATTGAAGGAAATTTTGGATCGCGAGAGAACGGAATATCGACAGAGAGTCCCTTGGCGGTAATGATGTTGCGAGCCGCAAAGACGTTGGCGATTGATACCGGCAGTCCCATCTCCTTTATCAGCTTGTTCGCCATTCTCGTCTCTCTCACTCTCGTCTCTGTATCCGCCAAATCTCTCAGACCATTCCCCGCCAAATCTCTCAGACCTTATATAGTTCGTCAAATTCTACTCATCTTGAATGCTCATTGTAATTACACAATTACCCCTCTCATCTTGGCTTTTCTAATACAGTATTTGATTTACTATTCATGTAAGGTCTTTTAAATTTTGAATTAACGAATTAAGAATTATCGCTCAATTCAAGCCCCATTTACAATGTGCTTCATTTTAGTACGTCACTCAGGCCCAACATATTAGGCCCATTTACTAATTTTGTGATTTCTGGTTCGTCAAGGAAAGAGACGTTGAGTTTATAAAAATGTTTTTAAAATAATTAGTTAATTAATTTAAATATATAATTTACTCACCAAAGGTCTCTTTTTCTCCAACTTCAGGCCATCACTTTCCTACAAATGTATGGCTCTAGCTCCTAGCTGCAGCGGATCCAGAACTTAACTAATACATATACATGTTTAAATAAAATAAAATTATAACTAAAACAGTGGGAGGTTTCCTGGAAAATCATATGCTGTTTCCTGGAAAATTCTCCAAGAAATTGTAGCCAATAAACACATCTCTATAGCTCTTTTTGACCATTTCTTGCTTCTCCTCTCATTGGTATGATCTATGAAGATCGAAACAAGTGTACAACAAGGTACAAACTTGACAATTCGGAATTTTAAATCAAATTTGTATTGATAAAAATTATTTCAAATTTACAATGCAAAATAAACGAGTTCTGCAAATGTTGCTATCCAATTTGAATATGCGGGTTTGGAGTTTGGACCGAAATTGGGTCAATATTTGGTGCTGACATGGTCAAAGTGCATTGGAACAATTTAAAACTTATCCTCAAGTGACAATTATTAATGCACTATTCTTTTTTTGGTATTCTATATTACAAACAACATAAGTTGTTTTGGTCATAACTTCCAAACACAAATACTATAAAACTGCCTAGCCTAACATTTGTCATCTTTAAGGAAAAAGTGTCACTTTAGCCGCCAAGAACACTATGGCTAGCGCTTGAATAGACTTGTAGTGTTTCTCTCCTAGGAGACACCCATCTCTTGAGCCACTATTGAAGACCATTAAGATTGAGATTCTTCAACTAAAATCTAACATTCTTCACAAACCGCGTAATTTGAATTTGAATTCAAAATGCATTCTAAAATCCGACCTAAAAGGGGGTGCGGATTTGAGTTTAACGTGTGAAATGTAAGTTAGTGATCTTATTCAAAAAGTGGTGGGTTTCGTTTTATGCAACCCGACCCCGTAAAAAATGTGGCTCGAGTTTAGCTAGGGTGTCCATGGATTTGAGTTCAAATTGTCAGCTAATCACATGCATCTGTGAATTACACTTTTAAGTCTAATTCACTTATTCACAATTTGAAGATGAATTTCACTACGACGCTATGCTTTTCACTAAACGTGTATTTTTTTCTTTTTTGCAGAATAAAATACGAATTGAAGAATCGTAAATCTAAATCTACGATATCAATTAATTTCACCATCATAACCATTTATCTTTCAAGTACTTGTGGTCAGTACATAACAAGTGTCTATTAATCAACCATCCAAAAAGTTAATCAACTAGTAAAGAGTTGTTCCACCTTAACGTGATGTCGTATAATCAACCTACTAGCATATATATCTCACCATCATTATTTTTAACTATGGATCAAATAGTACTAAAGATGCCAATACTTGCAGAGAAAGAAACCAATTTGTTAATGTACAGTTTATTCCACGACCAATCAAATACTACAACCATCACAGCCATTGATTAAAGATCAAACAACTAGTTATAGAAGAGATGGATCATTTTTGAGACAGAGTGGGGTCACTCATGGCCCTCTCCATATATAGCCATATCCTACAATTTTCTTGCTCACTTCTCTTCCTTGCCTGACCATGAATATCTCCAATCCTAGCTAGCATCTCTCTCAAAATTAATTACATCCTTGACCTCCCAAAATTCTGCTTTCTGTTCTGTTTCTTGTTCTTTTTTTTACCCTTTCTTGGAAACCAAAGATCTTGCTTCTTTCTTCTAGTTCTTGTTTTTGCTGGTATTTGATTGTTTTGTTGCTCTCTTTTTTCTCCTATGGCTACAAATGGATCCTCTTCTGAAAACAAGAAAAACCAGAACCTTCCACCAAAGAGAGGCCTGGTCAAGATTCGTATTTTTGAGAACTTGATCAGCACAATGGCCTCTGCAACTGCGGTGGCTCTGGGAACAAAGAGCGGCGGCGGCGGTGGTGGAGGAGGCGGCTCTGTCTCTCCAACTCCCCCAGCAAGTGCTTACAATTCTAATGCATGAATGGTCACAAAATAGCTGTGAAACTCTGTTGTTTTAGATTCAGGTCACAGCTTGTAATATAGTAATATATTTGAGTGAAATGGGTCTCTTCTTGCATATAGCTTCTTTGTTTTTTTTTAAGTTGGCTATGGAGCAGAGGACTAATAAGAGTCTAGAGTCTCTAGATTTTACCCATTTTGATATGGTTTTGTGTGTTTTGGCTTGAACTGGTTTTTATGTAATAACAGCCTCTTCACTGCATGATCTGCAAGTTTTACAAAGCAGGTTGTGTGTTTATTGAGGAGGTGGTGTTGGGTTTGTATGATCTTTACTTTCTTGTATGATTTTGTGATAATATTTACCATTTTGTGTTTGAATCTTGTTGTGTGTTGGGATTGATCATGAGCATTTTATGGGATATAAACTGAATGTTCATTGAGTTGGAGGGTTAGGATCCTATTTTCATACTCTCTCCGTCCTAAAATGATTATTGTTTTCATTTTTTGCAAAAGTTAAGAATTACAAGATAATTTAGTGTGTTTTCAATATAATTCTCACTTTCTCCGTGTGCACCCATGTGCAGATTTGCCCATGTGCATAAGTGATAAGGGTAATATAGAAAGAATTCTAATATAATAACATAAAAATAAAAAGGAAAAAAACACTCATTTTGGGACAAAAAAATTAGACAAACAAAACACTCATTTTGATCAGAAAAGAGAGTAGATAATGTGGAGCTTTTTGAAAAGGGTTGATAAAATATGAATTTAAGAGTTGAATATGGTGCACTTTACTAATTTAATTATGCATATTTTAACAAGGGATGGTTCCACAAGGTAATGTTTGGTTTAATAAACTATCAAGGAGCACAATGATGTCAATTGTGTTGAGTATGCATGGATACTCGGTACAAAAACGATGGCACACAATTTTGTACCGATATAAACACAATACGTGAAGAATACATTCAATAACTACAAGTGATAATTGATATTTCTTTTATATTAGTGGACTTTGTATATAAGCTATGTGAGTTTATACTTGTCAATATGTTTAAGAGTTTCAGTTCCTTTCTATAATTCATTTTTCATAATAAAATTTGAGAATAGATAACATGTATGACACATGTTTTTTTAAAATATTATTTAAAAAATATATAATAAATAATTAAAAATTGTCGGAATATCAAATAATAAAAATATTTTAGGCACAAAAACTTAGTAGACACAAAAACTTGGAGGGCTGGTTGACGCTGTTGGTCTCGGCCGGCAATTTGCTAGGCCCACAAAAGACAAGTGGGCCCCACTTTCCAAGACTCATTACAATTTCGACCGTAATTTTGATGATTATTTGGGTCGGTTGATAAATTTGGACGGCACCAGCAATAATTTTATCATCAAATGGGCCATGCACTTACTTTCGTTTTTTTTTTGTTTTGTTTTAATCCACGAGGTTCTCGAAACCGGTCTGAGATCAGCACCTTTAAGCCATTTAGATTCAAACTAATCCTCATTCAAGTCGGGTAGGAGCACAAGGACCGCAAAGTTTTCCCTGCCACGGGTCTGGGATTAGCACCTTTAAGCCATTTAGACTCAAACTAATCCTCATTCGAGCAGGGTAGGAGCACAATGACGACAAAGCTTTTTCTGCCAAGTTTTATCGCAGCTACATTGGTCTGATACTCAAACTCAAGATCTAAACTTAACCTAAAACAATCTCTTATCAGTTGACTCACGCGCTTGGTGGTCACTCCGTTTGTTTTTGTTTGATCACTAGTGTATTCACTTTGCTAAAACAAAATTAATTCAATTTTGATTATTATTATTTTGTTTCGTAAATCAAAGATTGTTTTCAGCACCAATTGTGGGTAACAAAATATATACACATGTTCAATTTGGAAGGCTTCAACATGTTTAGATACAGAAAGTTGATTAAAAATCAAGATTTAGGCTATATTCGGGAACCACTTTACACTTTCTAGCTCATGACCCATGAGATAAATGCAAATTTTGAAGGATATGCATTCTTAAGTGTAGGATAGAGCTGGCAAAAGATATGGTCGGGTCAGGTATGGATAGTTTAACCCTAACCCCGACTTTATAATAGTAATGTGTTTGATTGGTTAGGATTTCAAGGTTTATGCATTTTAACGCTTTGAACTTTGTGGTTTAACCGATCTGAACCAAGTTTTTTACACGATGAATCTAAACCGACCCATAAGTTTGTTGAATCGGGTGAAAGTATGGTCGGATACAGGATTCCGCCCATCGTCTCTCCCTCCCTCCCTCCCTCCCCCCCTCCCTCAATCAACTTGTTTTTGTTGTGTGAACACAAAATGCTAATGAGTGACAAAAGTGAGGGATGAAAACAAAGAAATTCCGGATCGAATGCGTGTTGTTCTTGTTGGGAAAAAATGGTAGTTTACATCAACAAATCACAATCCAACAGTGCTCTGTTCTTGTCATGTCAGTGTTCTCCAATTAATCCAAACAATCATATCCATTTACGCGCGCGCTATTAATAAACCCAATATGGTCACTCCTTAAGCCTAGTTTTTATCTCTTAAACTGCCACTAATACACTACAAAACCAGCTTTCACTTCCATTATGCTCTTCATAATTCACTCCCAATTTCATCTTACTTTGCCACAAAAAGTGGAAAGCTCGGCTAACAATACAATGAATGGAGCTCAACCACGTGCCCCTCCGAGGCGGGGACAAATCAAGATCACGATATTTTGGATAGTTCTAGGAAGGGTCAGCTGTCTTACCTCCCGGCTTAAGCTCACATATTCACGTGAAGTTTGTTGTTCGTTATCTTTTATCCGGCATTCAGGTGAAGGGAAATGTTACGCGATACTTCCCATTTAATTCCTCCATCGAAAGAATGTGAAGTCAGTTTTCATTTCAAATACTATATATATCAGTATATTTTTAAATTTGTGAAATTGTTTTATTTGTATTTATATTTTGGTTGCTATTTCGTTTATGGAGAATTTTATCGATTTTAATAGACTATCTTACATATGTTTTTACTATATTATCTAGTTACCAACATGGTTAATTTTCCAATGCTATTATTGATCAAATGATTGTTGCTCTTCTAGAAGTTGACTTTGAATATACCAATTTGTAAATGAGTTTTAATTTCTTTCCCATTAAGCAAGAAACAAGATGTTGTTTCAAAACCTAGAAAAATATGCCCATAATTTTCTAGTAGAATCTGTCCTTTACTTCTTGACCTCATGGTACAAGATGGTACAACTCATTGTACCTAAACGAATCGTGAACTTGATCAGCTGGCTAAAAGTGAGGAACATACATTGTATTAGTTCTAAATCCAAAATGTAACCCATAAAGCATATTTTAACGTAAAAGAAGAAAAAAAAAGTTGTTGTTTTGGAACCGTACATCGAACTTATGGATTGAATATTGTTTGTTGAGAAATGATGTCGCTACCTTTGAAAATTTCAATATTGCTCGGCTTTTGTATACTATGTGTTTATAGATTAACAACGATCATGTAAACAGTTAACGAAACATTTTGTCACATAAACACAGACATATGGTTGGTTTGACAAATTTAAAATTGACGATTGACGTGATAATTAATTAATAAAAATATCTATGTGTTTATGTACACTATCATGGGTAGGTCTGTGTTATTACATAACTTACCCTTGTGTTTGTGTAGATATTAACTATCACAACGAGGTAAGTAACACTCAAATTTTGAAATTATACTTAGAGCGATAATATTGTGGATGAGATCAAATTCATATCGATTTTGTTTGGATTTCTAAATATATCATAAACTCGACTAGAATTAAATTTACAAATTCGAACGGGATCATCGATTGGATTCGTTTCGAAAATTTATAAGATAAATTAAATTTTAAAATTGATCAGAACGGATGAAATCAAACTAAAACCGGATTAGAATTTGGGTGCGGCGGATTCGGGTCCGAACTAACTACTCTAATTTTATGTTGAGTAGCACCATAGTGTCAAAGTGTTGAGTGTCAAGTGTAAAATGAAGCAAATAACTAGGAAGGTACCAGGAAACCATGGGCCTTGGTCTTTTGGTCGGGGCCACAGTGAGTCCGCCACGTGCGTTGAATGTAGAAACTGGGGCCCACTTTCTTAACCCGTAAACACTTGGCCTAATAGTGACACCATACAATTACCATTCCAGAATGTTCCCATATTCAATTACTTATTTAATCACGAAAAAAACATTATAATTGTTTTAATATGAGCCTTTAAAAGACAATTCTGAGTCGAACCGGTGAACAAATTTAGGTGAATCGAGTTAAAGTTGTATCAAATTTTGATAATTTATAAGTTTGGACACCCGTATTACTCTCTAGATTAGATTTTTTAGTCAAATTTCAAACAATTAAACAAACGTGACAAGTCATTATGTTGGGTCCCCCCAACGTGCATTAAATAATATTTTCAAAGGTATTGAAATCAGCTAATTTTGATCCAAATTAAATGTGCAAATTCATATTTTCTCTAAATAGTTTATAATTGCATATCGTAAGGTAAAAACAAATGTCAAGTAGCATGCAAGCCATACAATGCAAGTGGCAATGACTTGATGGGTTGATGTGATGCTACAAAGCCGTAGACATTAAAAAAACTTGGAAGATGGTTTACTGCATGTGACGATGGGTCGGATTGAATTTAATTTTAAACGAAACATGAGATTCAATAATTGAATTATATTAGACAAATTTGTCAACTTTTAGTGTAAAACATGTAAATTTGTCCGATCTGATTTAAAATTGATCGAACCGGATTGAATTTTTGTCGGATTTAATTTCGAATGTCTACGTAATTGAATCCAAACCTACAAGCTCTATGGTCTACGGTTGTTTGCTTGGTAATTACAAGAAACGATAATTTAGATAGTTATTAGTGTATTTTCATCATATTTATCGGTCTAAAATCTAATAGGTAAAACGTTTGATTGCAGAAAGCCATAAATTATTTTAGAACATAAAATAAATTTAATTTATAGAGTAAAATGTGTATCAGTTGACTGATATAACTTTA
>JAYMTA010001520.1:0-19666 GCA_036897625.1 Pelargonium cotyledonis
GTGCATAAGTGATAAGAGTAATATGGAAAAAACACTAATATAATAACATAAAAATAAAAATAAGACACTTATTTTGAGACAACAAATTTAGACAAATAAGACACTCATTTTGAGACGGAAGAGTATATTTTTGTTCATACTGATACTAGTGGTAGTGGGTTTGTAAATAGACACGCGATGTCGAGAAGGTTCCAGATGAATGTGCTGTGCTGTGCTGTGCTGTGCTGTACATCCTAGCGTATTGGGTCCCACACCCAATCGAATACGTGTTCAAATACCACACTGCACCATTTTTTATTAAATAAAATAAAATAAAAATCCTTATTATCAGGTGCCATCTATGTCAGGCCCGTGGCAATCATCCACCCTATCAAGGCGGAAAATGTTGTTACGGTAACGTATTTAAGTACGCGGCTTCTCGATTGATTTCATAAATGAGGGAATGTTATGGATGGAGATGGTTTCTTTCTTTTTCTTTTTTTTTTTCTTTTTTTAAGTAGTATTTTTTTTCGTTACTTTTTTTTTAAACGGAAAATCCTCATTTTATTAATCAACTCTTTCCGACAATAATGAGTTTGAAAACATTAATGGGAGGTTGTAAACTCAGTCATCCCTTAGTGCCTGAAACAGTAACAGCCGACCTACTTAACACACAAGCCACTTGATTCGCAGACCTACTAATCCAACTGATAAATCTAAGTGTTACACATGTCTAAACACACTAGTTGCGTCGTCGTTTCGTGCTTGTGGCGGAGTTAAAAATTCACGGTGCCAGATCTAGTGAGTTAACGTCACCATACTGTTGATACCTTGACGTCCAAGCAAGCTTCGTGCTTCTAAGATCTGGAATCTCAAAATGGAAAAATGAAGCTCCCCCTTTGGAATCTCAAAATGAAAAAAATGAAGTTAGGAGAAGGAATGTTCAAATTTTTGCTAAGAGAGGCTAAAAGTTGAAGAAGGAAGAGGGAGTCACTAGAAGAAAATATAGAGAATCTAGCACAAATTCTCAAAAAATACCAACATTCACTTCCTAATTTTGATGGAGCAAGTGAGGAAAAAACTCCAACCTTAGCCAAAATGGGAAATGGTAACACAAGCCTCTAATATGTACCCATGGAATATACCGACCTAACATCACAAATGAAAACTATCATAGAAAAATAAAGGCTCTAGACTAAAGAAGCGACTGATTACTCCTACGCGACACCGATAAATCAGAATCACTAGGAGTAGAGGGCAACTGATGCCACCCAAAAAATCATAAGTCCTTCAATGACTCACAAGACGACACGTGAAGGGTCCGAAATGTCCGGGTCGTCTGACCCAGGTCCGTGAAGCTCAGGAAATGGCCCCTACCCAAGTTTGGGGTGCTGCACCTCCAGGCCGATTCTAGTTCTAGCAAGGCTAGCTTCAGCACTCTAGCTTCAGTACTCTAGCTTCAGCAGTGTAAGCTTCAGCACTCTAGCCTCAGCAGTCCAGCTTCAACACTCTAAGCTTCAGCACTCTAGCTTCAACACTCTAGCTTCAGTAGTCTAAGCTTCAACACTCTAGCCTCAGCAGTCTAGCTTCAACACTCTAGCTTCAACACTCTAACTTCAGCACTCTAGCTTCAACACTCTAGCTTCAGCATTGCTAGCCCTAGCAAAGCTAGGCCTAGAGCTCCAGCAAGCGTAGGACTCTCAGCGAAATCCAAGACTTTCATAAAGAAATTCAACTAAGTATGGAAAGCTATTCTAGAAAGTCATTTCACTCCCAAAATGCCTCTAAAACGCTTTGAATAATATTTTCTAGGGGTTCGAGGTTGATTCTAGGCTCAAAAATAGCTTCAGCAGTGAAACAGGACTAAAGCTATCCTTTCAGCAGTGAAACAGAACTAAAGCTATCCCCCTAGCAGCAAAACAGGGTTAGAGATGTCCTCTTAGCAGCAAAACGCAGATAAAGTTGTCCCCATAGCAAAACAGGATTGGGGCTGTCCGACCAATGTCGCGGCATTAGAAGACAATGTCGCGACATTGCACATGCCGCGGCATCCATGTCCTACGCCATGTCATTGGACCTGTTCCATCCCTAGTAAATGTTTTCAGCATCCAAATACCTCCCAAATAGCTCCCTTTGACCTTAGATGATGTGTAACGATTCTAGGCACTATTCCAAGGCTAATTCAAGGCCTAGACAACGTCAGGCCTCCTTCAAAACACCTCAACAAAATTCTACAAGCATGACCCTCAAAGCTACGTCTGACAAAGCACAAGTTGATAAAAGGCTCATCGAACATGCTAGTCTCAAGGACACGCATCCTCTGCACTCCCAAGCACTCATGACTATGCCTCTCATAGTACTAGCTCACTAAGAGTCTTGGAAAGCTCTCAACACACTTCCATGCACCAAGGGCTAACCTTTACAAGACATGGGCTCACCTAAGTTCATGGCAAGTCAATACCAAGTCCACACACATGAGCAACATGTCCAAGACCAAGAAGCCCGACATCCTAAAAGGGCTAAGGAAAGGCATGAAATCAAGTGAGCCATTTGGGCTTCTAAAGCCAAATGGGCTAAAATGAGCTTCAATTCTTCACCGACCAATCACGTCACGACAAATGGCGCAAGGTGGTAAGGTTTCCCTATAAATACCCCCCTCTTCCAAAGGGAAAGGGGTTCACGGGTTCACAATTTTCACCTTCTCATTTCATTTTGAGAGTTTCTCTCTCTAAAAGCTTTCTCTCTCTAGAAAATCTTAGTGTTCACCAAACAAAATACTTACTCTCACGCCTGAGGTGGAGTCCTGGTAACACAACCCCAGGTTCTTTGGTTCTTTGGTGTGTTTCCTTCCACATGTTTCAGGTTCCAAGACTCAAGACAAATTACGTAAGTTGGGAAATTGGACACTTGGACTTTAGGATAGAAAACCTTGACTTTAGAGAAGAAGAAGCACAACAACAACAACAACTACACCTACAAAACTTTTTCAGCTAAGTGTGATCGCGTTGACCAAAAGTCAAAATGAGCACATCACAACTTTTTATTTTAAATTCTACCACATATGTTTTTATTCATAACTTTTAATTTTTAAATATAATATAATTAAAAGTATTGCGCAAATATATGTTTCTCTTTCGTTCAAACATACATTAACATAAAATTTTAACACCATTGATTTGCCACACAAAAATTAAGATTGGTTTGACCAATGGCTGAATGACACATGGCGCGCTAGACCAGTCAATGAGAGTCAAACCGGATCGAAGAGAGTTCAAAAACTCGAGAAAAAGTTTGTCAAAAGATCTGAATACGTCACGTGACAAACATGCGCGAACATGGAAAAGCCATGCCCATGCACGTGGCTTCGCCTATCTGTCCGCACTTCTACATCTTCGTCCGTCTTTGTCCATGGTCTTGCACATTCGTCAGTGGATTTGCATCCATCCATGCGAATGGATACAACATGCTTTTGTTCGTGCACCTTCCACGAGTACATGCATTTGTACGCCTATGATCCACATCCACGGTCTACGACCATGATCTACATTTGTTCCCATGAGCATCAAGAATCATGAGCTTCTCTCATCCTTGAGTCTCATGAAGTCATTTCTGAACAGAACTCATGACTCCGTATCTCATACTAATGACTTGCTCCAGGAGTTTCGACCATGTCTACTTAGGTTCTAGCCTTGTTGGTGTGCAGATCTAACAAGATAGAGACCAAGACTACTAATGATGCCATGCAACCCGTCTTCCAACGCTGGACAACCAAAGGTCACCCATGGCAGATAAACCAAAAACTATAAATAGAGCCCTCATGTCTCTTGTGAAAAGGTCAGAACTTTTATCATTTGAGCACTTACTATTAGGGCTATTCATTTAAAACTCGTAACCCAAAAAACCTGCCCAAAACCCGCGAACCCGGCCCATTCGAAACCTAGCCTATGAGCCCGTTCTCAGCGGACGGCTGAGATCAACCCGTTCGGTGATAAGTGGGTTGGTGAACGACTGAGATTAGCCAACCTACTCCTAAACCCGCCCGCCTGCTCATATGAAGCATAAACCCTAGATATATATACTCTCATTCTTCCCACCCTAACCCTAATTCATTTTTTATCTGATCTTTCTCTCGCCTCTCACTTTCTCCTCTCTCTCGCATGAACCCAGAACTCTAGTTTCCAGTTCCACTCTCTCTCGCCTCTCATTTCACTTTCCAGAACGATTTCCTCTCTTCTCTCTGATTCTTCTCTCAACGATTTCCTCTCAATCACCGATTCTCCTCTCACCAATTCTCCTCTCATTCAATCACTGATTCTCATCTCTCACCAGATCTGAAAACCTTAACGTTATAAGCTTCAATTCTCCTATGTCCTCTCATCTATGGCTTCTAGTTCTTCATCTTCTTCCTCTTCAAAATAAAGTAAATAGTAGATATAGATTAGATAGTGTAGTTAGGATTCCCAAATACACAAATTATTAGCTTTAGTTCTTGTGTTTGCAGTGTTCACGGCATTTACAAACCCTAGAAATATGGCCGATTTGGACGACACAACACTTGAAGTAATTTCTCTTCTTTTCATTTTTTGTTGTTGTTCTTTTGATTTTTTGTTATATTTCATGCTTATTTTCACATGTTTGGTGTTGTGTCTGTTCATTTCGTTGACATGCATGTTCAAATATATGTTTTTGTGTTATTTTGACATGTTTGGTGTTAGATTAGGTCTGTTCTGTTCAAATATATGCGTTTTTGTTCATTTTGTTTATTTGTGGCACAGATCCGTTCAGATCTGTTCATTTATGAACATTTCCGTTCAAATCTGTTCATCTATGAACAGTCATTTTATGCTACACAAACACATATTTTAACAATAACATAAACAATAACACAACCACAAACAGATCTGTTCATCTATGAACAAATCCGTTCAGATCTGTTCATCTATGAACAGATCTGTTTGTGGTTGTGTTATTGTTTATGTTATTGTTAAAATATGTGTTTGTGTAGCATAAAATGATCTGTGATAAAATATGTGTGTTACTGTTTCTGTTACTGTTATTGTTTCTACATCTCTTTGTGTTATAATATGTTTTTGTATTGCAATAAATAGCATAACATGATCTATGATAAAGTTTGTGTTTGTGTTATTGTTTCTGCATCTGTTTCTGCATCTGTTACTGTTTCTGTTATTGTTAAAATATGTGTTTGTGATCTGTGATAAAATATGTGTGTGTTACTGTTACTGTTACTGTTTCTGTTTTGTGTTATAATATGTTTTTGATTTATTGCAGACATTGTTGATAGAGAATGAAGTTCAATATGAACTTCATCTTAGTTCAACTCATGATTTTGGAGCTGATGTTGCTGGAGCTAACGTTGGGGCTAAAGGTAAGTTAGATAAGCGTAAACCCCCTCCTGCTCCTTCTACTAAATCTGGTAGTGGTGGTCGTAAAGAGTCGATTATTTGGACATTTTTTTACTAAAGTTGTTGCTGATGATAATGGTGAATTATGGTGTAATTGCATGTATTGTAAAAAATGATTTGATGGTAACGTAATGTTAAAGTGACTTCATCTATGAAATGTCATATTGATAGATGTAAAAATATACCTAACGATCTTTTACCTCATAAACAAAAAAAAAACTATCTTTTAAACCTGTTGGTAATTCTAGTGATTTATCACTAGGAACTTAGATATTTAGTCAAGAAAAATGTAGAGAAAAACTTGCTAGGATGATAGTAATAGATGAACTCTCCTTTAGGTTTTGTAGAAAAAGGGAAAGAGTTAGGGAATGGGTGGCTGAGATGTGTCCTATGTTTAATTTTCCCTCTAGATCTACAGCAACTAGGGATGTTTATGAATTGTATATGAATGAAAAATTCAAGCTTAGGCAAATTTTTCAAAATCATTGTCCAAGAATCTATTTAACAACAGATACTTAGACATCTGTCCAACAAATCAATTATATGGTTTTAACTACACATTTTATTGATGAAAACTGAGTTTTACACAAAAAAGTTATTAACTTTTGTCCTATAACCTCTCATAAAGGATATGATATAGGAAGAGCGGTAGAAAAATGCCTTGTAGAATGGAGTGTTTTTAATATTATGAGTGTGACTGTGGATAATGCTTCTTCCAATGACACTTCATTAGTTTATTTGAAAAGTAAATTTATGCACATGCGATGTATTGCTCATATTATTAACTTATTAGTAGAGTATGGTTTAACATTGTTAGGCAGATCTATAGAAAAAATTAGAGCTGCTGTTAAGTTCATTAAATCGTCTCCTGCTAGGATTGATAATTTTAAAGTATGTGCTGCTGACTAAATATTAGTACTAAATCATTACTTTGTTTAGATTGTTGTACTACGTGGAATAGTACTTATTTAATGCTCAAATCTGCCATTAAATTTCAATCTGTTTTTGATCCCTTTGAAATTGATAAACTTTGGTTTGATATTGAAATGACAACTAGAAAAAGTAAAATTGATGAATTAATATTAGGTAAAATAACTGATGATGATTGGATTGTTGTTAATAAATTTATGAAATTTCTTGAGCATTTTTATGAACTAACAATTAGAGTTAGTGACTCTAGTTATATTACTTCAAATCTGATTTTAGATGAAATTAGTGATACCTTTGCTGTTTTGAGTGATGCTATTGATGATGATTTTGGTTTTTGTGATATTGCTGCCAAAATGAAAGAAAAGTATGACAAATATTGGAGTGATCCCGCAAAAATGAATATTTTTATTTTTATTGCAGAACTTTTTGATTCTAGGTTTAAGTATGATTTTGCTGAGTATGTTATTAAACATATGTTTGCTAAAATCCCTACTAAAAAGCTTTATGTTTCTGTTTTCTCTAGTTTATATGAGTTTTTTTACTGATTATGTTCAAATGTACCCAATTAAGTCTAGTGGGGGTCAATCATTATCCCAACCTTCATCAATGGTTGGTGGTAGTGGTAAACCCCAAAGAGGTATATTTGCTGCTGCATTTAAACAGTTTCAAATAACTAGTGATTCACATGCTAAGTCTGAGTTAGATAGATATTTAAGGGAAGACAAGGAGTCTATGAATAGTACTTTGTCTGTTTTAGAATTCTGAAAAAATAATAATGCTAGATATCCCATTGTTTCTAGAATGGCTAGGGATATCTTGGTCTTTTCTATTAGTACGGTTAGTTCTGAAATTGCATTTAGCACAGATGGATGTGTTTTGACTGATTATCGGAGTTCCTTAACTCCAAGAATGGTGGAGTCCCTCATATGTACTCAAGATTGGATTAGAAAATCTAATAATCCAATCACATATTTTGAAGAACATTGATGAGGCTGAAGAAGGTAATATACACTTTATTACCTACTGTTTTACATTTATTATTTATGTGTTTTTGTTTTATCTAACATATGTGTTGTTATATGTTTAACAGAACTACAAGTTTTATGCTTGTCCAAGGAAAAGGAGTGGGAAACACATAAGTCAACCCCCATGAACAATTGAAGATTGATGATTTGTAATTGTTTTCTGATTTTGAATCTGTTTGGTTATTTATGTTTCAATTGGGTTGTAATTATTAAACAGGTTTACTTGTATTTGTATTTGTATGTATGAACTAAGTATGATTTATTGAAAGAAGAAAATGCATGATTAATAGGTTAGTTGGGTTTTCTTTTTCATCATTAGGTTTGGACCATTGCGAGGCTTTAATTAGCTATGTTAATGGTCCATTCTTAATGATTTTTTTGGCCCATATGTTAGTTTGACATGCATTTCCTTCAACTTTGATGAGATTGTGTTTATCTGGTATTATTTTTATACTTCATATTTTTGTCAATCAAGTTCATAAAAATGTTAAAAGGCCCAATAAAATTTGAAAGCTTGGAGGTTGAGCGAGTCCACCCGCTTAACGGTAAGTGAACGGGCCGGTGAGCGGTAGAAAATACTACTCCCGCTATAAGCGGGTCTAATTACAACCAGGCCCAATGGGCCGAGTAACCACCCGTGCACAGCCCTACTTACTATACATAAACAAAAACTTTCTATAAGTGTTCTTCACGTTCTTGAAGTGTTATTTGCGTTCTTCACTTTTTGAACGAACTGAGAAGTTTCAGTTCAGCTTTAGTTTCATAAAACTTGTTTATGTGAGATTCTTACACTCACGCCGGTGGCCGTCTTCTGGCCTCACTCATAGAAATCAGCTTAACAGTGCGCTACCTTACTCAGAAACTATCAAAATTTGAAACATTGTTATCACAAGACCAGGAGCATACATTGATTTAGATTACAAATTGAACCTTTGACTTAGACTTAAATTATGTTCTAAGACTTGAACTTGACTAAAAAGACTGGAACAATAACGTTTAAGACTTAGAATTTTGATTTAGAAAAAATAGTCTAATCAACCATTAATATTAAAGATCTATTTCTACAAAATTAGTAGCTCATGTACATGCCTATGCATAATTGGACAAAATGTACCTATTTGTATATCCAGCGAAACTTAAAGCATAAAAAACATGCAATGCCTCTTAATTTTTACGGAAAAAAATGTACATTCATTTCAGACGAGTAAAAAACGGGTAGAACTTTTTTTAGAGTGCTTTTAACCAGCGGGAGATATGCTAGGTTACAAGATTATCGACTGGTAAAATCCAATATCAAAACTGTACAATGCTGATGAAAATTTGATCTGCAGGCTACCGATTATATAGACCTAAATTCAATTGAACGTCAACTAGTGATGATGGCTCCCCCGTTTGAGGACAGACGACAAGAACCCTCCAGATGATTTCTCCTTTTGTCGCTCCTCTCCTTCTTCTCCAACCTTTTTCCACATACAACACAACACAACACAACACCACCACCAGTTATTGCACAAGCTTGCTTTACCTTTCTTATTTTTCTTTACCCACCAAAAAACTAATTTGATTCTATAATAGGGTCAAGGACTATATACCACTAAACCTGGTGGAGAGGAGACTGTGTTAGAATTTGCAAGGAAATATATATACACAAAACAAGAACGTACCTCCTTTGCTGTTTGCTGCAGGATCTCTATTATCTCACAGAAGTCGGGTCTTTCTGCTGGATATTGCTGCCAACATCTCTCAAGTAGCTCAACAAGCTTTGGATGTGTATGCTTGGGAATCGTAGGCCATAGACCCTGAAACCATGTTACATATTTTTAACAAAAATGTATGCTTTAACAAAAACATATTTAACAATGTTGAGTTACAGATATGTACCTTTTGAACTACTCCGACTGCTGCTTGTAGAGGGGTTAAGTATTCATACGGCAGCTGCCAACAATAACTACTTGTATAACTAACCAACCAAAATATGTCAGATTGAAGATTCTACACTACTGAACAGTACCTTCCCAGTTAGCAACTCCCACAGCACAACTCCGAAACTAAAAACATCTGCCTTGTGATCATATGGCTTGTGTTCTATAACCTTAGATGCAAAACAACTGTTGTCAGAAAAATGACCAACCCATTCAGCCAAGACTATCGATAATATTATTTAACAACTTAAGACAGAAACAGAGGAACAATAGTATGGCATAAAATGTATGGTTAAAAGAAACTAGACTATTATCTACAACAGGTCATGTTGAGCCAAGCCAAGCGATTGAGGCATTTTTGTATTCCATTTGAGGTCTCAGGTTCGAACCTCACTGGTGATGGTATACTATATATATATATATATACCGATAAAAATATTAATAGAAAAAACAGAAACTAGACTATTATCAACAACAACAAAATTTAAAACGATAGAAATCATTCAACCAAGATTCTTGTGCTGCTAAATGACAAGAGTTCATGTAAGACTGTCTGTCAAGCAGCAGCTCCAAAAGGTAACAAGCAACAGAGCCTGATTTCATGTTATACTACAGATTTACAAGCAAAGGAGAATGACTACATGACTAAGGACCGCAACGTTCTTTATAACTTTATCATCATCTGGGTGGTTTTCACTATCATTAAGCCTTAACTTGGAATAGCATACAGAAGACATGTCTATTGATGCAATGCAACTGCCTAAAATGAATGCAAAAACCTCAAAATAGATGGAAAGCCAAAATGCAAACATATAACTCATATGTAGAACTTTTGACATGAGACGTCATATCCAAGATTCACTACATCGACAAAGTAAATGTAAATAGGCAGTAAAAGTTCAGATTAATTCTATTATAAGTATGCAAGGACCACTCAAAGAAAAACGCTCCAACATCAAAATAGAAAGGCACACCTCAGGAGCCATCCATCTATAAGTTCCAGTTTCTGCAGTCATGACTCCAGTTTGGGCTTTCACTCTGGCAACCCCAAAATCAGCAACCTTAACAACCTTTGATGACATAATAAATAAATTTTTCCAAATGTTAGTAATATCATATGGAGGTGCGATGTGCATTGAAAAAGCTTTCATTAAATGGAAAACATGTCAGGAAGATAAATAGTAACAAAAGATAGATGTTAGGATGTTGACAAAAGAGACTCAGCTATACAGTAGACTAACATGTATCCATCACCATTCAGCACCAGACACAGGTGAGAAAGCTATGATACTCATATATCAGCTCGCATTTGTATTTATTAAAATAAATAAATTGTTGAAAGCACGTGGCTGGAAATGTGGAAAATGTGGTTGGGATACATATCCCATGAATTAAGGGGTGGAGGCTTGGGTTGTCGCAAATGGTTGCAAGCCTGCAACTCTCCTCTCCATTGGGTCAAATATGGCTGCGTGGTAACAGAGGTGCAGTGTCCATTCTCTCCCTATAAAAGGGAGCTTCGGCTGTCATTCCTCTTCCCAATTTCGTGTGTTTCTCTCCCGGTTCAAGTGTAGTATATTTGAGAGTGTTTTTCCTGATTTCAAGAGAGGTGTCTAATTGTTCTCTCCTTGTAAAATTAGAGAGAGTGTTATAAAAAAATATAGTGAAATTTTTTTATCTTGCCCGTGGTTTTTACCTTTATTATTTTGGAGGTTTTTCAAGTAAATCCGTTGTCCAATTTTGCTTTCATTTTATTTCCCATCTCTAACAAGTGGTATCAGAGTTAAGGTTTCGTTTGGTGGTACTTTACACAAGGTATTAAAAAAAATTCGGAAACTATGAAGTATGCTTTATGATTGCAATTTTGACTGATCTTTCACATTAGAAAATAATTTCTTGGAATTTTCATTAACCTTTGCGATAAAGTACGGTTGTGTTAAAAATCCAAGCAAATACGATGGCGGGAAAGTTCGAGGTAGAGAAGTTCAACGGAAATAATTTCACGTTGCGGAAAATGAAGATGCGAGCAATTTTATGAAAAAGAAATTGCTTGACTACAATTGGTGCTAGATCGGCAGAAAATGACAGATGACGCAAAATGGAATGATAAGGACGGAAATGTAGTTGCCAACTTACACTTGGCACTAGCAGATGATGTCTTATCAAGCGTTGTGGAGAAGGGAACGACGAAAGAAATTTGGGACATGTCAACAAAATTGTACGAGGCCAAATCGTTGCACAATAAACTTTTTTTTTGAAGAGAAGGCTTTACACTCTTGGGATGGCAGAAACCTCCTCGGTTGCTGACCATGTCAACGTCCTAAATACTCTATTTGCTCAGTTGACAACGTTCGGCCACAAAATAGGAAAAACTGAAATCAACACCTTCCTTTTATGCATATCCTTTTACCACCAATCTAGCACGATACCGCTCCACTTGATCATTGCTATTGCACTTAATTTTGAAGACACATTTGTTTCCAATGACCTTCCTTCCTTGTGGTAGCGTAAAATGCTCCCACGTTTTGTTCTTATGTAAGACTTTGATTTCTTCTTGAATTGCTGTCATCCACAGGGAGGCATCCGGGCTTTTGATTGCTCCTAGAAAGTTGTTGGCTCTCCTTCCTCTGTTAATAGACAATACACAATGTTGGCTTCAGTAACATAGTCTGATTGCCAAACTGGTGCTCGTCTTTCACGAGTTGACCACCAAACATCAATAGCCTCAGTTACGATTGGTTCTTGTTTTTCATAATCCGGTGTTGCTTTATAAGAAACTGTATCTTTCTCCACCTGAAATATTGTTATTTCCAGCTACTTATTCGCCGTGCTATCATCTACTCTTGCTTGCAGCTTATCTTCTGCAACTATAATGTCTGTGTTGATGACTATTTTGTGGCAGTTGGATCCCACAAACGATACCCCTTAACTCCATCAACATAACCCAAGAAGATACATTTTCAAGATTTCGAATCCAACTTTGATATTTCTTGGTCATTGTACACAACGTAAGCAAAACTTCCAAATGTATGTAATTGAGTATAATCACTTCGCTTGCCCGTCCACATTTCCATTGGCGTTTACAAATCAATCGCAGCTGAAGGAGACTGATTGATTATATAACAAGCAGTATTGACTGCTTTAGCTCAGAATGACTTTGGCGGACTAGCAGTTGTCAACATTGCCCTTGTTCAGTCCAATAGAGTTATGTTCATCTGCTCTGGTTTTATTGAGGAATGTGCGCCACCGTGAACTGCCTCTTGATGCCTTATTGTTTACAGTAGTTATCAAATTCTTCACTTGTATATTCTCTTCCATTGTCAGTCCTCAAACACTTGATCTTCTTCTCTGATTCAAGTTCCATCCACGCTTTGAACGTTTTAAACACTTGAAACACATGTCTTCTCTTGATTGGACACACCCAACATCTTCTAGAGAAATCGTCGACAAATGAAACGAAGAATTTTGCTCCTCGCGATAAAACCGGTGCTTGCCAAATGTTAGAGTGAATTAGCTCTAGGATATTTTTGCTCCTAACAGTTGATGTGTTGAACTTCAATCTGTGTTGCTTACTAATAACGCAGTGCTCACAAAACGGTAATTTTACCTAGTTAAGCCATGGGAGTAAAATCTGTTTGGAAAGAATCGCTATGCCTCGCTCTGACATATAACCGAGCTTTCGATGTCACATCATTGTTGATTCTTCTACAAAAATGGTTGTTGCAACCACCAACTCTCATGCTTGGTACGTTTCACCCATAAGCGTATACATATTTTAAGTGATCTTTTTTGCCTTCATCACCACAAGCGCGCCTTTGATGAGTTTGAATATCCCATTTTCAATTTGGATCTTGCACCCATTATCTTCCAATTGCCCCATTGCCAATAAATTTTTCGTCAGGCCTTCAACATGCCTAACATGTTGTACTGTACGAACAGTTCCATCATACATCTTCATCTTGATATTGTCGACACCGAGGATCTTCAAGGAAAAATCATTCCCCAAGTATATTGATCCTTCCAAGATTAGTTCATATTGCTCGAACCATTCTCTCCAAGGTGTCATGTGTCATGTGTCCCCAAAGTCAACCACCCATACGACAGTGAGAGTCTGTTTACTTCCCGCAACATTTACTGCCTCGTTGAATAATATTTTGCCACTATAAGATTAACTCACCACATTTCCTTGACTGTTGTGCCCTAATAGTCTTTTCTAAAATGCCCTTTTAGCCACAACCATAGCAAATAATATTTTTCTTCGTACTCTTTGATTTTGACCTGTTGTGATTCTACCTCCCACTAAAACCACGCTCCATTGATCTTTCTCTCGTCATTAATATAGCCTCTGCCTGCTGCGAGGTTGCCAATTTGTCTTCCTTGTTCTTGCGCCGATTTTCTTCTTTAAAAGCTACGGCTTGAACGTCATTGAAAACTAGATTTTTGCTAGCATATCTTTGGTTAGATTGGTGAAGAGTTGATCATATGAGTGTGGCAAACTTTGGAGTAGAAGCTCTGCATGTTCAGTTTCTCCTATTTTGTGACCCAACGTTGTTGGCTGAGCAAATATAGTATTTAGAACGTTGACATAGTCGGTAACCGAAGAGGTTTCTGTCATCCAAAAAGTGTAAAGCCTTCTTTTCAAGAAAAACTTATTATGCAATGATTTGGCCTCATACAATTTTGTTAACGTGTCTCAAATTTCTTTCGCCGTTCTCTTATCTGCAACACTTGATAAGACATCATCTACTAGTGTTAAGTGTAAGTTGGCAACTGCATTTCCGTTTATATCATTCCATTTTGTGTCATCTGTCATTTCTGTCGGTCTAGCACCAGTTACCGCCAAGCAATTTTCTTTTCATCAAATTGCTCGCATCTTCATTATTCACAACGTGAAATTATTTCCGTTGAACTTCTCTACCTCGAATTTTTCCGCCATCATGTTTGCTTGAATTTTTTACACAATCGTACTTTATCACAAAGGTCAAAGAAAATTTCAAGAAATTATTTTCTAATGTGAAAGATCAGTCAAAGCTGCAATCATAGAGCATACTTTATAATTTCGAAAAAAATTTAATACCTGGTGTAAAGTACCACCAAACGAAACCTTGGCTTTGACCCAATGGAGAGGAGAGTTGCAGGAAGGCAACCATTATTGACAAACCAAGCCTCCATCCCTTAATTCATAGGATATGTTTCCCAACCACATTTTTCACAATTCCAGACACATGCTTTCAACATTTTGTGTGCTACATTTGACCTACATCTAGAGCAGCTATATGTGAAAACAACTTTTCTCCATGGTGATCTAACACAGGAGATCTATATCTTTCAACAAGAAGGTTTTGAAGAAGGTAAACAAAACTTGGTTTGCAAGTTGAACAAATCTCTGTATAGCCTTAAACAGGCACTGAGATATTGGTACATGCGAATTGATTCCTATATTACGAGCCTTGGTTACAACAGACTCATTAACAACCCTTGTGCTTACTAAAAGAGGTTTGGCGATGAAGATTTCATCATCTTGCTGTTGTACGTGGACGACATGTTGGCTGCAGGCCGCAAAAATAACCGCGTCCATGAATTGAAGACACAATTGGCTAGAGAATTTGATATGAAGGACTTGGGATCAGTAAACAAGATTCTAGGGATGCAACTTTACTGAGACAAATAACAAGAAGATTTGGTTATCTTAGAAGAATTATTTCAAGAAAATTCTTAAGCGTTTCAATATGCAAGATTGTAAGTTAATATTTACCCCTCTCCCTGTTAATTTCAAGTTATCCTTTAAGATGTGTCCTAGCAATGTAGTAGAGATGATGTAGATGTCTCGAGTAGCGTATGAATCAGAAATGGAGAGTTTAATATTCGCTATGGTTTGTACTAGACATTGCACAAGCAGTCAGAGTCGTCTGTCGGTACATGGCGAATCCAGGAAGAGAGTATTGGAGTGCGATGAAAAAATCCTTAGATATGTCAAGGGTACCTCTAATATTGCTTTATGCCATGGAGGATTGGAATTTACTGTCAGCGGCTATGTGGATGCAGACTTTGCAGATGATCTGGACTAAAGAAAATCCACTACGGGATATGTGATTCTACTTACAAGAGGAGTTGTAAGCTGGGTTTCAAAACTGCAATCAAATCCAACGCTATCTACTACAAAAACGGAATACATGGCAGCAACGAAAGCTTGTAAAGAAGGAATCTGGATTAAGAGGTTGATGGAGGAGCTCGAGCACAATCAATAAAAATTTCTTTAGTATTATGACAGTCAAAGCGTTTGGTATCTTGCAAAGAATCCGGCCTTTCATTCCATACATAGTAGATAGAAGCCCGATATCACTATGTCTGGCATATAGTGGAAGAATGAAACGTGGATGTGCAGAAAATTCACACAAATGAAAACCTAGCAGATCGTTGGTTAAGCCGATAAATTCTGACAAGTACACATGGTGTCGATCTTTGTATGGCCTAACGAAGACGTAAGCAACATAAAATGGTAAGATAGAGAGAATGGTATGGAGACATGACCTGATTCTCACCCAAGTCTCCAAGTAAGAGAAATGTTGAAAGTATGTGGCTGGAAATGTGAAAAATGTAGTTGGGAAACATATCCCAAGAATTAAGGGATGGAGGCTTGGTTTGTCAACAATGGTTGCAAGCCTGCAACTCTCCTCTCCATTGGGTGAAATATAGATGCATGGTAACAGAGATGCAGTGTCCATTCACTCCCTATAAAAGGGAGCTTTGGCTTTGCCATTCCTCATCCCAAATTTCGGGTGTTTCTCTCCCAGTTTAAGTGTAGTATATTTGAGAGTGTTTCTCCTGATTTCAAAAGAGAGGTGTCTAATTGTTTTCTCCTTGTAAATTTAAAAAGAATATATATAGTGAAATTCTTCTATCTTCCACATGGTTTTTACCCTTACTACTTTGGGGGATTTCCACGAAAATCCGGTGTCCAATTTCGCTTTAATATTCTTTCCTATATCTAAATATTTGTCCATCGAGACATTTCGATCTTAACATAACTAACATTGTAACTTGGTAAGGTCGAGATTTCTTCTCCATAAACTCATAAAAAACAAAGAAAGAGGAAACCTATATTCCAGAGGTAAAACCTGATACCCTAATTCGTTAGAGTAGCCACTGTGAAAAAGCAAGGAAAGCTCAAGACAGTATGATCACAAGGTATCAAAACTACAGATGCAAATTTTTATTCAGGCATACAAGACACATTTGCAGATTCTATTCAGAGAACATATAATTCATAGGACCAACATAATGTGTCAAAAAAAAAAAAAAAAGTCACAAAGAATTGGAAAACTTCATAGGCAGCATAATCTCATTTGCTCTTTTTTTCTCCCTATATTTATTTATCTATAGGTAAAGATAAAAACTTCATTGAAATAAGAAAAACCACCGCAGAAAACTAGTAATAAAACATAATGACAATGAATCAGCATAGTTATTATCTTACTTCATTCTCATCCATAAGAAGATTGGCTGCTTTCAAATCTCTGTGGATTATATTATTTTGGTGCAAGTAATTCATACCCTTCGAAACATCAATTGCTACTTTGAGCAAGGTCGGAAGCTTAAATACACCCTTTTGTTTGTGTAAATAGTCATACACACTTCCTCCTGACATAAATTCTGAAATAGAGGAAAATCATAAGAAAAAAATTGTCGAGTACAGCTCTATAATGAAAGCAAAAAATAAAGAATCAATCCGGAACATTTATTAAGAAATTTACCCGCTACGATGCACAAATTTGGTGGCTTGGTGCATGCGCCTATAAACTGTACAACATTCTTATGCCGAACTTTCCTATAGGATCCAAAAGTCGTTGTAAGAAGTAAGAACAGCCATCCATTCCTTACAGAAATTACTGAAATTGATAAAATGATCAAATGAAGGAGAAAAGATGTATGCTAGTTTAGGATAACACATCAGATGCTTGTTGTAGCAACAACTGTACAACACACAACTTGCAAGATATCTGGACATGCTATTGAAAAATACGACTAATTATTTGTTATGGAAGTTTTAGTTATAAAGAGAACATAACGCCGTCTCAAACTAAGAAACTTGGAGGAAACAGAATTGAAATGGCCAATTTAACCAGTAGTGCTATTGAAAGAAATGGCAGATGAACATAATTATCGCCAAACCCTAGCATCACACTTTTCTTTGGATGAAAGAATTTAATGTACATGAAACAAAGCTTATACAGCTGAATAGATGTTCAAACATTGATATTAAGAATAACATTAGATGAAAAACAATATATGCTCAAGCCCGTAATTGTACACGAGCCATATGACAGGAAGATCTAGGTTGAAATATACAGTAACGAAGTCATCTCCCAAACAATGTTAGAGTCGGCTACGTGAATCATTTAGTAAATCTCTTTTGGATCCTTTACTCGTATTCTCCTCCTCAACTGTATCATGTCTAATGTTATCTTCTTTATAAAATCCCAATATCATCTTGGTTGAAATACAATCAATAAAAAACGAGCATAGGAGACACGCATGTGACTTGGTCATATGAGTACTATTCTATATCAAATTGAGGTTCATATTGCGAATTGTTAAGAGCTATTTTTTTAACCGTAAATTGTATGTTTCATAAAATTTGTTAAGTAAATTGAGTTACACATAGTTTGGACGATATCAGTAATTATTTTGCTTCATATGTATTCGTTTTAAGTAGAATAACAGTGTAATGTGCATTGATAATTATTAATTAGTTGAAAGTTCAATTTTGAAAACAGTAAAAATAATAAAATAAACAAGGATAATTTAATTTCTTTGAAATGTGGCATATAATCATATATACTTACTAAATGTTGATACTTCACACTCTGATGTGAGGACTGTTAGTATACCCTACCCACCCTTATCAAGTACATACTTTGCTAGAATAAGATTAATTTGAGACCCAATCATTAGAAAGGCCAACTTTTTTTAATCAAATGAATTGTTGTTAGTTGTTACCATGCGACTCGTACCGATTCGATACGATACATACAGTTCATTAGGTTCAATGACCTATTCGAACATTCCAGCAGGCTCAATCAACGGATGCATATCATTTATATGTTGAACCATATCGTATCGTGATACGTATCGTATGGTCCAAACACTAGCAACCATGGTGAAGGCCCAGGGGTTTTTCTGCAATTTAACCCGGACATGGAAACTGAAAAAGGACTAGAACCTCTATTGCACCTATTTACTGGGATTTATGATTGAAATGCAAGCAGCTAAATTTTTGGAGTTTGCATTCACTTTATTCAGCATTCTAGCACAACAGTAAGTTAAAACATAAATACTTTTTACCACAACTGTTAGTTTTATTTCATTTAATTTTCTTATTTGTATGCTTTTCACTTCATCAATTTTCAGTTAATATAGACTTAGAAATAAACAGTCTAGTATGATCCCAATGTACACAACAAAGAAGAAATCTCGGCAAACCTCATTATAAAGACCTCCTGGGCAAACTCTCTCTGCATGTCTGAATTTATGCGCTCAGGCTTGAGGACTTTAATAGCCACATCCTGACTACAATATGTACTTCTGTACCTGAACTCGCCAAAAGAATCACTTGGTCAGGCATTCAACTGCTTCTGCATGATCAGAACATAAATCTAAAACATGAGTACATGACCATACTTACAAGTCACCATATGACCCAGATGCAACTTTGTTCCCGAACTTCAAATGACTGAAATCAATTTCCCATACATCTGTCCCATCATTTGGTATTCTCACGTTATCCGGTTCGCATTTGACCACTGTTTGACCAAGTTCACTAAAAGACGATGACGAACAATGAAGTGGCCTAGCCTGCCTCTGTGTGGCAATTCCAAGTTCCAAAGTTAAATATGGAGCTAAATGACGCGGGGAAGAATAGTACATTTGAATATAGAAAAAGAATAATTGAATTCTTTCCATTAACACGGGATAAGAAACATCATGTCCAACGGAAGTACCTCAAACTTTAAAGCTTCCTTTTCCAATGCAGTTTTAAGCTGCTCTGTCTCCTTTTCCAAATATCAAGTCTGTTAGATATCTCTTTAAACAGAATTCAATTAACATATATGAAGCAATGACTGAAGCTTGTTAATGATATTTTCTAAAACAGAATAATCCCTAATATATTAGAACTTTCATTGTAACTTCCAATTAAACCAAAACCAAGACTGACAGGACTTCGAGAATAGCAAAAGCAGTGAAGGATGAAAAAAACAATTAAAAGCAATATATTAGAACTTTCATTGTAACTCCCAATTAAACCAAAACCAAGACTGACAGGACTTCGAGAATAGCAAAAGCAGTGAAGGATGAAAAAAAAATTAAAAGCAATTTTTGTTCACTTCAC
>JAYMTA010001521.1:0-19662 GCA_036897625.1 Pelargonium cotyledonis
TCCCCCCCCCCCCCCATCCCTTACGCCTACTCAGCTAGGCGAGCCACCTCCTCGCGGCTCGCCTGTTCATCAATCTCATCATTAGCAGCACCACTTCCTTCAGTCTTCCTCCGTTTACCATCAACCACCAACCGGCCTCTCGACTCCTCTTCCTCCAGTGCCACCAGTGCCATGCGCCTCCCCAATCCCGTTACAGCCTCTCCCGCACCTCCCATTTCCACCATTTCCAATATGTCTGTTGTCTGCTGACCGGACGAGTGCTGCCGCCGCCCGGCTTCCTCCTCTGATTGACGGACACCTCTCCCGTGTACCCAAAATTCCGGCTTGAACCCACAGCCGCCGCCCCCCTCACAAACTTACTGAAAACTAAAACCGAAACCCTAGACAACACCTCCTTTCTTTGGAGAGCGTATAGACCGCTTTTTTCCTATCGTTCTACTCCCACTTATGAGCAAAATAAATTTCTTACTAAACAAATAGAAACCGACTTATGTTGCTTTTAATTTAATTTTTTTAAGTATCTAGTTAATCTTAATCATATTTCTTATTTGAAAAAAAAGGAGAAGATGAAAAATGGAATGAGTAAATAAATACAATCAATAATTTTATACATACAATATACAAAGTCTCTTAATTATAAGGTGTAGCTTTGGACTTTAAAATTTTGAATCTTCATTCCCAAATATTGACTTTGGGATGTTTAGGGTATGAAATTTTGGACAAATGTTGGTGAAGCAATTAATACAAGCTGCCAAACTCTTTGTAATGTCTTACAGTCAGTCAGTACAAGTATTTTTCTTCTAAGATGTTTGCAGGTTTCAGAGTTACTCAAAATTCAAAAATCTATACAATTTTTTTTAAAATTTATAGTCTAAATCGATGACTTTTTAAAATATTATAAACATAACTAAATATTTGATAAAAGATTATTTGTATATATTCAATACTTATTCATTCATATATTTAATTCTTATTGGATTAGCTTTTGCAGCAACACGATCTTCACAAAATGAGCTTTGCACCAAAGATGTCTCTATTGGACCTCCAAAAGACCAACAATCTCTCAATCAATGCTCAATTGAAAAAAAATAATACAAGTGGATCACACTAATGATCACAACCTTTTCACAACCAATGACAAAATAGAGCTTTTAGTGATTGGATATACAAACATGTTTTATATTCTTAATATCCGACTAAAAGTAAACAATATTAATGAAAATGAATATTCTAAACATTATTTTTCCAATAAGCACACCTCTTTTTTCTTTTTACATACGTGATAAGCGCAACATTTATGCTCTATTTTTTTTTCTTTTTTTTTTTGTTCTTAGAGAGAGGTAAGAGCTATCAACTTGTATTCATAGAACTACTTATAAAAAATTATAAGAAGAAACCCTAGCCGCCATAATCAATTTTTCACCAAAGTCCCTTGTTTGAATCACTGTCGATCTCTTTTTGATCGGCGTTGGTTCAATAGGTTTTGCGCGTATTACTTTAATTGAATAAACACATATTGAACAGATTCGACTTGATTAATTTTGTTCTTCCGTTGGTTCATCATTACTGCTGGCTCATCTCTTTCAACCACTTGCAAACAACAAACTATCATCTTCGCTTTCGTTATTGGCTAGTTTGTGAGAGTATGTTTACTACAGATAAATTAGTTCTTTTCATGTTTTTCTATCTTAAACTATTTAGTTGATATATTAGTATTCTAGTTTGTTTTTATTCTCTTGTTGGAGTTTGTGGTCTGTCTTCCCTTGTTGAAAGTGGCTTTGTGAAAAACTTTGATGCATCTCAAGTCTTAGAAGTTATGCAAATCAAATGGGGAGATAAAACGAATGTCTTCGGTTTGACGGGTAATATCTTAAATCTTGTTGAGCATAAAACTAGTATACATTTTGGTTTCGGTTTGACGGGTAATATCTTAAATCTTGTTAAGCATAAAACTAGCATACATTTTGGTTTAGGTAATAAGTCTGCGAATCAGACGATTTATGTGTCAGTTAAGTCATCGTGTTCTATATCAAGCTTGAAAGAGTGGACTGACTTTTTCTTACACATAATGTTTGACTTATAATTAATATATAACAAGTTACTTTCAAAAAAAATTATAAGAACATCAATGTATTTAAAAATACAAATAAGTGCACAAATACTCTGCTCGAGCTAAATGCAAATTTCTCTCATCAAATTCTTAAAACAGTCTCATAAAAGCATTTTTGTTCCTTGTTTGAAGTCAAGATAATGCAAAAAAATGATTTTACAATCCAATAAGAGACAAGATTTACAAATCACATTACTATGTTTTATCAAATAAAGAGTTTATTCGGTACATAATTTCAACTTAAAATAAGTTGCAGAAAACCAATTTAATTATTTGTGTCCAATATCACAAGGCAGTTCAATTCAATCCCTAATTATTTGTCTTCCATCATCCACTCGGATCAATAATACGCTTTCCGAGGATTCCCCTGTAACAGGGAAAGGTTAAACATAACAACCAATAAGTAGATGAGCCCAGAAATAATACTGTCAACTGAAGAAAAGAAAAAAGAAAGTTATTTGAGTTATTACCAAAGGGTTTGGCCTATAGCGGTAACCAAGCATCATCCGCTTCTTGTACTGCTCATATATGTCGTCATCAGGAGCCACTTCACCTGGTGCCCTTGCACCAACTCCCAAATTGTCCTTCTTCACATCGCCAGCCATTATTGGATCCGCGATGCCACGTCTAGAGCTCCCCAGACCTTCACCTGAAAGGATTACATAGACCGGTAAAAATGTTGAATGATTGAAAAGATTCACAATCTCAAGTGGTAAAAATACAGCATAACATCCAACTTGCTAAGTGTTCCCTGGCTAGTGGATTAGTCCACCCATGTGTTCTAGTCAGTCCCGGCCTAAGTAACTTTATTTGCATATAGGAAAGGTTTACCGAGAGACTCAAATCCCATGACTATAGACAGACCTTCAATAACAATATTCCAACACATCTGAGCCAAAGAAAAAAAAAACGCCATACCATCTTTTGCTTGCATGCTTACCATCTTTTGCTTGCATGCTTTTTATGATATCCAAACTCTTTCTACAAAAATGCGGTTAAAGCAGCTCCTAGAAATTCATCATCCCACGACAACTAAGGATGTTCTGTGGTTCCTTTGTAAACCATTCTTACATAGTAAATTGAACTCGGTCAAATGTCAATTGCTATAAAGAGATGAAGGGAAGCCTGCTACAAGTTATCATGCATTGGGGTTGTATAGATAGCAGTACTTAACCCTTAGTGGGAAGCATTCCATAGGTTAATTTTCACAAAGGAAATAAAGGGAAATAACAAATTTGTCTCCTTCGTCATTTTTATAATTCTTTTAAAGAACCTTCCCCGATTAATAGATTAACATCAGATTCAGCAAACAAAACATACAACAGAGAGAGAGGAAGAGGGTACCTTCTTTCCATCCCATTTTAGATAAAAGTTTATGCCCCACATTATCAGCTTGGATTTTTGCCCTTTGTGCAGCCTCTTTTGCAGCATTCTGTGCAGCCACATCATTACAGGAAGCCAAGAATTTCTCAAGCTCTTCTTGTGGAATGTAATCACCCATATGATGACCTTTTTTCCCAGGGCCAACTGAACATACAAACTAAAATCATAAGAGGCATAAAAAGGTAGATGAAGTTGGCAAACATGTTTTCAAACAATACTTCGAAATCTCAAAAGAAAAGTTGGTTCATCAACCTTGAAGTGAATCAGGAGGGGGCATTTCATCTTTTGACAGTTTAGGCTGTTTTCTCCTCTCTTCCTGTGCAGCCTTCTTCATATAATACTCCATCATTGCTATAGGATCTGCACTTGGTGGTGCACTAGATTCACCTACAATGTTTGGAGATGTTAGTATGATCAACCAACAAACACATAACAATCTTTACGTTTGCTGGGTATATAGTACACCCGACAAGTTGAACACACAGCTTTTAACATACCACTGAAACAAAAACAAAAATCCGCTTTAAAAGGGCCCCCAAAAGAAGAAGAATATACAATCTTATGCGAAAATTATGAACTAGTTCAAAAATCCATTTCTCTAGCCAAAAGGAACCCATTTATGATTTCTACATTATTTCACAAATACTTAAATGAAAATGGCCAATCATATAATTTGCCAAGTTATTATTAACCTAGTACTCTGATACCTTCAAATCAATTATACGGTATATTCTTGAGTCTAGCAATCAGGCCAAGTACAAAACTTGCTCAATAATTGCACAATATACATGTATTATCTTATTACTTGTTATAAGTTACAACTTAAAATACCCAAGCGCATTGAACTAATACTAGGAGACTAGAACAACATGGAATAGCAAAGCAATCAGTTTTGAAATACCAGCAACAAGAAATGGAAGGGAGCATCAGAAATATTAAAAAACCATTACCAGCTCTCCCCACAGAGGACGCTGCTGGGAATGAAACCCCATAAGTTCTTGTATCCTCAGCAGTCTCATATAAAGCTGAAGCGGGAATTTGATAATTTGACTGCTGTTGAAACAACCTTTGAGAGCCACTCGGAGGTTTCGAAGCTGAAGTGCTTGTACCACCTATGCAAGACCAACCGATTACAGCTACATTCTAACGAATGAAATCAAATTAATGAAATAGAGGCACATGGAACACACTGACATGACAAACAAAAATCTTCACTTGGAATCAGACACCAGATTTTACAGTTCATATTATACGAACATCTTGGATTTCTCTAGCAAACACATTTCAGTGGCTCCAGCCAGCATTAATTTGTACATTTAGAACTACAATATCCTCAAAAATAGACATAGAAACAAAAATATACAACTACTGATCAGTTCTCGACTCAAATGATATATATTGATAAAAGATAAATGGGGACCCAGGAAAAGCAAAAGGAGAGGGGAATACAGAAGAAACAAAAAGGGGATACGTAAACTAAAGATTTCTGAACACATTGAACATGCAACAAGCTCCCAAGTGTTTTTATTATTTACACCCTATATAAGCAGAGACTTTGACAAACTCAGTAAGTAAGCACATACAAAAGAAATCTACTTCTTCTAACTGGTGCTCCTTTTTCTTGATGCAATAACTATTGATAGTTAAACCAATTTTGAATAAACAATTACTGCCCCAAATACTTTTAAACCCACTATAAAGTAATGCTCAAATACAAACCACTGTGAGACGATTGGGAATCTCTTGTTTCTGAAAGAGCCTTTTCCTCTTCAGCAAGCCGAAGCTCATAGTATTTGTAATCTGCACAACTCCTATCAAATAGAAACCTGCAGATGACATAAAATAAAATATACAAAGGTGTAATTAAGTATAAACTGTAAGGACCAAAGTTCAAAAACTATGAGAAGACATAGCAGACTTATCGACTATTATTTCAACAACATACTTGAAAGGGGTGTCTCCAGGATTTTTTTGACGGGTAACATCCTCAAATTGCCTTCCATTTTTCGCCACAAAACTTGCTAGTTTTTCAGCAACTTTCTTCACCGCAGGATCACTTGGCAAAGCTGGTGCTGCATGTCACTTATAAAACTGATTAATACCGAGAGCATGAACAAGTGTATGCAAATAACTGTTGTAGCAGGCGAGCCATATATTCCAAATCTTTCATTGAACATCTCTTTCCACGAATGTTGGGAGGTCCTTAAGGTATAAGCTGCATTCATGAGACAAACATATTCAAGAATGTCGTGTTCTCTATATCCACCAGCTCAAGAGTAGAGAAGATATAGCCAGCTGGCTTCCTTAATAACAGTCTACTTGGTGTGGGAGCAAAATAGATCAAAAGAAAATCTTCAGGAAAAAAAAAAATAAGAACATGGACAGGGAGCCAGACTACTAGAATAATTACAGATACAACACACCACCCTTCAGTCTAATGGGTTAAAGGGAGTGGTTGTAAGTTAGAGACAATATCAGTTCCTCTTATCATTCTCTTCCCTTGTGAGAACATACAGGAAGCAAAAAGCAGCATTCACATATGTCCCTCTATGGTACTTCTATAAACAATGTACAATTATTTTAGCATGACTACATGAGGTAGAGATGCTACGCGAATCCTAAAATAATGAAGTTGTGATAAACGAGTAATAATAAGTCATAACTAAACCCAAAATGCTTCAACATAGATTTAAAAAATGCATACAAACATGGTAGTCAAGAAGAAAGTTGAGCAAAGGCATTCCCATCTTCAACATGCATAAAGCCAAAAGACCTTTCGTTTCAACCCAACCAAGTAAGAAATATATTCATATAAGCAGTAATTACCAACATCCACTTGTCTTAATGATAGCTCAAAGACAACTGACTGATTCAATTTCTGCCGTTTTGTTGGTGCATCATCTGAAACATTTCCGGTATCAGTTTCATTGTCATCCTCATCTTCATCTAACTTAACAGCAGGTGCAACAAGTTTTGACTTCTGTTTTAAGCTGAATGCAAGTTTTCCACTTGAAGTAGATTGACTACTCTTGTGTTCCCCAATGGTTTTATTATTCACAGATTTAGGAGTTGAAGCCCCTGAAACAATTGCTTTTGGTATAGAACCCCCTAATGTAACACTTGTCTCCTTATCCTGCTCCTGCTGAAGCTGTCTGAACCTTTCCATGAACGAACCATCATTAACAAAGAGACTAGGAGGCACTCCTTTATCCATTTGTAAATAGAAAGGTATGCATATGCTGCCTAGAGAAGTCACTGTTGGACAAGCAACCTTCCAAGCAATTTAGAAATTGAAGATGAACTTCAAGTATAATTTTCATATTTATGAGTGTTCAAAATTGTTCAAGCAGATGCATAATGGTAAATTTATCATAAAAGCAAATGATCCAACAGAAGACAAGACATGCTCTAATTTGATTATTAAACAAAAATGAGTATCTCATACTACAACTAAGCTGAATGAATTAGTACAACACACTTCAACCTCAGCATCCCTATGCAAAGTAAATATGGAAATATTGACATCCAGATTTTAAAACAGCACAGGATCAAACAGCCGCAATACCATAACATTCCAGCAGTTAGCATGCCACTTAAAACAATCAAAACAAAAACACAATAATCTTCCCAGTTAAACTGCTCTACATTAAAAGCATCAACTCTGAGTCCCATTAAAACCTCAGAGGAGTTAGAAATGAAGATTGAAGGCTTTCATCCACAAGCCTTTCACTGGCCATCCTGTCCAAAAAACACTGGATAGCAAAAGCCAGACAATTTGTACTTCTTCCATGCAATGTTTTTTGAACGGGATATCCCTGATGGGAAAGTTGCAAATGATATGAGCTTCACTCCACTCTATACCCAACATACACAGTGCAATAATTTATTCCAATCATCACTTCTAATACAATTTATAAAATCAATCATATTGAAACCCCAAAAAAGAGAGGTTGTCAAGGGTCAATCTTTAACACTAACCTAACATTCAGAGCTATAACCAATCATTCAAATGTCAAAATATTTTGAGAGTAAGATCTTAATCATATTTAAAAGAGTACTTACCTCTTACAGAATACATGGTTGAATGTTTAACAACACAATTTCTGTTATTGCTCTATTCAACTTGTATTCCCAGATTTTACAGAGAAATGAGAGAAAAGTGAGAGAGAACACAACACAGAGGTTCTGTGTTATTGTTTCCTTGTTGTAAAGTTTTATCTCATGTGTTGTATATATAGACTAAATATATGTGTAAAATATACATATAAATTAGTACAATAATGGGCCAAATAATTATTTCTCAAATTAGGCCTCCAACACAAATGGGCTTACATGTATAAACAAATATCTCCATCTTTTAAGATTAGCATGCAATAGACTTACTATTCTTAATACTGTTATACCTTTTCTTTTCAATTTGGGAATACAAGTTGAATAGAGCAATAATAAAAGTGTTGTTGTTAAACAACCATGGATTCTTCAGAGGTAATCTTTTATGCATAAGATGTAATTAAGATCTTAGACTCAAAATTTTAACATCACATTCCTAATCAAACACATTCTAATCACAAAAACTTACACCTGATCGATAAAAATAACCCATTTCAATCCTAAGAACTCTCAGCAACGATTAAAAAAATGCAAACCCTAATCAACAAAATCAACTGCACCAGAATCGAATAACATATCATAAAACCCTAAAGAAAAGCAGAAACTACATCGCAAGGATAATTTACCGAAAATTCGTTACATTACCTTATCGGGAGGGATCTGAAGAGGGACACAAAACCGAATCGTGAAGTGAAATTAGAGGAAGAACTCAAGAAAGCTCCCTTTCGCAAAGGACCGAACCGATGGGAGACGAGAAACAATAGACCCGCATAGCTGGTCCCACAGGGTTGTAGTGAAGCTTACAGGGCAAATGGCAGTAAACTCGTACGGAGAATTGAGTAATGACAAAAATGTTACAGTAAAATATATTTTCGTACGTAGCCCACTAATAATTTGCTACAATAATTTTTTAATTTATTTGACAGTTAGTGTTCGTACAAAAAAATTATTTTATTCATAAGTTATGATTTTTTTAAAAAATATGCCAAACAGGCCTTAAACTATAAAAAAAATAATAAAAAAAGAAAAACAGATCAGATGCAGCACGGACGACGACGAGGTCTTCTCCGCGAGACCTTCTGCTCCGCCGTCCTCCGCCACCGTGTTGCGGTCTCCGCCTTACTCACGCCGCCGTCCTCTGTCTATCTCACCGCCAGCAAGCCGAACCAGCGCCACGGACGTCTCTCTCCTCCCGCTCTCACCACCGGCGAAGCCCCACGACCACCGACGAAGAAAAAGCACATATCAAAAGGCCACCACTACATCCTCGAATGAGTCAATGTAAGGCCCCGAATCCGCAGCAGCTTGGCGCGAATCGAAACCCTAGCCGGAGAAGCTTCAGGCGACATTGATCGGGAAAATCAAATAGGAGTAGAACGAGGAAAAGTGAAATTGAGAAAAGGAAATGGAAAAGAGGGAAAGGATTTGATGCGGAAAATGGAAGGGAAAGGAATCGAAAGAGAGGGTGGGTCGGGATCAGAGAGAGAGAGAGAGACGGAGGAGACAGAAGTGTTGAGAAAACAGTTGCTCTGATTTGTTTGTTTTTTTCATTTTTCCAGATTTGGTTCAATTTGGTGTAAATTTGTGTTATTTTTGTTTGATTTGGGTTTAACTAAGATAATTATTGGTTTGATTTTGTATTAATTTCGATTTGATTAAGAGATTTAGGTTCAAGTTCATATTTTTTTGGCAAAAAATGCAGATTCCGGCGACCGAAAAATTCATATGGTCGCTGAAATCTTTAAAGGCATCAAGAGGAAGAAGAAGGAGGGCATTTCAGACATTAAAAAAATTTACCAACATCTGTTAAAAAATTCATCCATTTTAACGGTTTAAATTACTATAGCAAACTATTGGTGAGTTATGTGCGAAAATATATTTTACTGGTAGCATTTTTGTCATTAGTGAATTTCCCATAAAAATTTAGTGCAATTTGTGCAAGCTTATATTTGTGCTCACATTTACCATCGTACCCTTCAATTAATTGTACATTTTTCAAATAATTATATTTATTTGAATTTATATAAAAAAAATTAATAGTCTTTCATACTGTATAATAATTTTGTTTCCATTGTGAATCACAAAACATCCATATGAATAGCATGCTAAAAGTTATGCATTGCATAGTTAATACCATGAAAGTAAGAAATACATTACAGCTCAATTGTAATTTTAAACAATAATCTCGTCTTTTAGGGGATGACGTAATGATCAAAAATACACATCTCTATATAGAAGGTCGTGGGTTCAAATCTCAATGTGTCGGGTGGAGTGGGGTGGGGTTCAAATCTCCATGTAGTGAATATGCATTTTAAATTTTAGAAGTGGAAAAACATTGAAAAACATTATTATTAAAAAGTTTACAGTAACGACATGTCTTTATATATAATTGGTGAAAAGACAACAATGAAAAAGTACCAACTAACCCAACAGTAGTTGCACAATTGGATGACCTGAATACCATAACGGTCATTACCCAAACGATAACATGTTACATACTGGATGCATATGGCATAGACCAAACCGACCTGTTAAGACTTGAAATTTTGACAATGAGGCTCAAATTCATGGTGGGTTTGACAAGATAGCTAGACTTACATAAGCAAGTCCAAATCTCCCATCACCATGCAAAATGCAAGTTCCCTCGCCACCAAGATTAAACTTGTCTGATATCTATCCGGTTGGATCAATTCGTATGAATTTTGCAAAGCCCTGCTAAGATCTCTTCAAGGCGCAACCCACACATAATTTGGTGCACGAGCTTGTACCCGTGCAAACTTTAGTTGCCCCGATTAATTATGAAAGTGCCTGTCTTTTTATCTGTAAATGCACACTAAAGGCACCAAAACATATGCAAACTGCAAAAACATAAGCAAGCTCAAAAACAAGTTAATTCCTAACAAATATAGGAGAAGTGTGGGCTTAAAAATCCTATAAAAACATAAAAATGGTAGAAAATTCGTCATCAGTTTGCTAGTAGTATTCGGAAAACTTGTACTTCTTGCAACTTCAGAGGGTCATGGAAAACCATATAAAAAAAATACATACATAGAACATAGAGTTTTTATATATAATTGTTTTCATGTAATTAAAGTTTAATTTGAGCATATAGTTAAGTTGATTACTGGTGGCTCCCCACCCATGTGCATCCACACATGGGCTGAGCTTTCTATATAATCTAAATCATATCTTGTCTCCTCTTTCTTTTATTCTGAAGAACAATAAACAAATAATGGGGTGTCCGTACGTGTCCATGTTATGCATGGTCCTGTACTGTGTGGATTGATTCTCTCTCTTTTATCTCCTTATCACATGCAAGTATTCACTATTCTCATGTGCAATCACCAAAATATAGATATATACACACACTATATATATGCATTGAACGGGTCATGACTCATTGTAATACATACAATAAATTTAATTATAATTTTTCATTCTTAGTTTAACTATCTATCAATCAATAAGTAATCGTAATTAAATCTGATATATTAATTCTTGTACTCTCATATTCGTGTTAAGGACCGATGGAACATGTATAATAATTAATCATAAACAAAATGATGTGGTAATATGTCACTTGCCCAAGAGATAATTTTAATTTGTTAGAAGTAATATTTTGTGTAAAGAACAATATATAGTATTCTATTATGAATATAGATAAATCAAACTTCACATAAACACATATTTGTAAAAACAAAAAGGTGATAGTTATGTCTTGCGTTTGTGATCTTTGTGCAAGAAGCTCAAGCCTTGTCTTTCTCCATTTACATCACAATAATTAATACCAAAATAATAAAAGACACTGAACCTCACTGTCACACATGATAGTGTAATAAATAACTAATAAACATTTGTCGGGATAGATCGGAATCGGAATCAACGATTTCGGCCGGTACAGCAGACATTATATACTAGCAAGTACTCAACGGATTTCCGCACAAACAATCATTGTTGGTAAAGGACGATTCTCCGAGATGGTCGAACGGCGACCCCACGGGAATGGCGCCGCACAGGTGGTTGTGGCTCAAATCCAAGTGCCCGATATATGTCGCCGCCGACAGCGAACCGGGTATCGGCCCCTTCAGGTTGTTGTACGATAAGTCCAGTGCCATGAAGTAAGATTTCGGCTTGAAAGCGTCTGGTATTTTGCCCTCCAGGCTGTTTCGGCTCAAGTTCAAAATCCCGAGACCGGTACTGCTCACCAAACTTGCCGGTATTTCGCCGGAAATCATGTTGCTGTCCAAATTCAGCGTAGAGAGGACCTTCATTTTCCCGAGTTGTTCCGGAATGTAACCCGATATCTTGTTCATGGACAGGTCCAGATCGGCGAGCCGGCTCATTTGGGAGAGCGCGTTCGGGATTGCGCCGGTGAGCTGGTTCCGTCCGAGAAGCCCCCGGCTCAGCATGCTCAGCTTGTAGAAATCGGCGGGGATTTCGCCGGAGAGTTGGTTGTTGCTGAGGTCAAGGTGCTTGAGGTCCGCGAGCTCCACGATGGAAGCCGGGATCTGGCCGGAGATTTGGTTGTCGGCGAGGTTGAGCACCCTAAGCTTCTTAAGCTTCCCGATGCCGGACGGGATCTCGCCGGTAATGTTGTTTCCGACGAGGTCGAGGAAGCGGAGGTTGGTGAGGGAGGTGATGCAATCTGGGATCGCGCCGGAGATTCCTTTCCAGTCGGCGATGACGAGGGTGGTGAGAGCGTCAAGCTTGCAAATGGACTGGTCGATGGACCCGGTCATGAAGCCGCCTCGACCCGCTTTCACAATAATCGGATCTTGGGACTCTCCGCGGAGGGTGATAACGGAGACCCGGTAGGTGGTGGGTTTGCAGCTAACGCCATGCCAGCCGCCGTTGCAGCAGTTGGCGCCGGTCCAAGAGTCGAGGAGGCCGAGAGACGGGTCGGAGAGCGAGGCCTTGAAAGACAACAGAGCCTCCCGGTCCGCCGCAGAGCAAGTCGGTACGGACTGAGTTTCGCGGCCGAGGCACGGACTCAGAGTGACTAGTGCGAGTGAGAGCAACAAAGCAGAAACCAAACCCATGTTTTCGAAAATGGTACGTTTCTTGAAAAGTCGGAGTCGGGTGCGATTATATAAAAGCTTTGCGGGCGAAAATGACCTCGGGTTTGGTGTTTAATTGCGGGTGAGAACCAGTGTGGCACATGCAGTTTGTATTTAGTAAATACATTATTATCCTAACAATGGTTAATCAATAATTGAAATTGATTAACCAAAGTTGTGTTATTATACCACTTTCGATATAATAAATGGAAAATCAATTACATAAATTCACTATCGTTATCATTTTAAAAGAAATATTATAGTAATAAATGAAGAGAATAGCGTAGCTGTCACGGAATCAGTTGTAAATGCATGTGCCGAAAAAACTGCTGCGAGAGTTACTTGGAAATCATAAAGATGGCTTTGTCCGGGAATAGGGACCCAGAGACAAAAAGGTTAAAGTAAAACAAAAACCACATGGATGACCCATTAAAGCCAATCCTGGAAGGTGGACAATAACAACAAAATCTCAATCCATATACATTTTCATAACACACTGGAAAGTTGACACATATTAGATGCGGGTCGCCCGTATATTTAGATACACAAGTTTTTACTCTATAAGGTTGATCGTCCTGCCTGATTACAATGTGGCAACCATGGGATGTGATAGTTGTCTCTACCGATCGACTATCACTTATCATTTGAAATATTCCGTGTTGCGTTATTTCAACGGTGATGCAATGCAGCTATAAATTACACACTACTTATTCACGCAATGCAGCTACAACGGTGGATGGTAATACAAAAGGTAGTACTATAGGAATTTGAATTAACTCATCAAAGAACAGACATTAAAGAATGTAGTAAAGTTTTTATTCCGATAACTCACATTTGCATGTAGATAACAATTCGCCCCAAAGATAGAACCATGGCTTCCGGGTGGTTGCCAATCCTACACTTGATCTCAAACAGCAATGCATGTTCCTGCATTAATAAAATTGTCCCCTACGTACCTACCTCATTAAACTCAATTTTATAACACAGTACAAAAAAAATTTATACACCTTACTTGCCAACAAACATTTCCAGCATAACAACTCGGACTCATGTTGTAATGATGCATCGTGCGCAATGTATTATGACGACATATGATTCTACAAATTTGATAGCCTTAGATATGACAAAGTAGAATAGTGGTATATGAACATAAGATTCCAATATATTTTGCTATCATGCCTCTATTACAGTTTACAGGACTACTCTAAGTCATGAGAAATATCTGAACTTAATAGGAGCATATTTCAATTTTTCTTTTTGCTTTCCTATGAATTTATACAGTACAGTAGCAAATTTCATAGAGTCAGACATGGATGGCTATGATAGAGCCACACTGACTATATATCACACCATGATAGTAAAGCAAATGCAGATAAATGCAAAGCTAGCTGTTGAGCAAACAAGATCTATCTCAATCTTTCAAAGGTAAGAAAGAAACTTACATTTCAATATTTCAGAACCAAGTCCAATGTTATAAGGAAACATGCTAGAAACACGAACCTATACAATCTCTATCATATCTCCCACATTAATAGTAGCAATATCAACATTAATAACAATTACACAATATAAGATATTCATTTCTGTTGTGAAGTCTAATCACTAATTAGAATCAAGTATCATAGTAACAGTATTGCAGTGGGAAGTGGACTGTCAGGATAACTAAATGCAAAGATAGATGCATGCTTACAATTCCAAACACTACAAATGCATTGTTTCCCACATAACTACAATCCACGTTCTAAAAGACCTTTTAATTATTTAACCATTCAAGTTTAGCTGTTTGGAATTATAAAATAAGTGTATCAAACTTTCAGTTTTGGATATTGAATGTGATTGAAACTATCAAAACAAATGAATGTACGCTTAAAAGTTAAAACCCCACAAATAACTATACATTTAGGTCACCTGTTGTTCAAATAAGATTGGTTACAATTGCAAGAAACTTACATTTCAGAATCAAATCCAATATTCCAGAATCCTTCAGGAGTCAGTGGAGGAACATACCTATACCGATGCCTAGAAACACCTTCATGATGCTCACAGCGGAAACTCCACTTGTTACCATTGTTATTATCTTCCCCTTCGTTATCTGGAAGGACAGCGTCATAAAATTTCTTGCATTGCTTGCATTCAAATCCCTTTAGATTTTCCCTCTCAGCTTTCTTTCTAACTGGTTCTACATACTTGAAGCCTCCTTTGTTAGCTATTGTACTTGAATTTGGCTGCTTCTGCGGGCTGGGATTAGCATTTATATCTTGCGTCTCATCATCTACACTGTCAGAATTCGTGCCTCTTAAAACAATATCAGGAATATCATGATTTTCCTTCACAATATTCAGGTTTCTTTTAATGTTTTCACAGGGAGTACTAAGAAAATCATCATGAGGGTCAGGACCTGCTTGGTCCTGGCGAGACCTAGTGTCTCTCCAATATGATGCAGGACGCTTAGCTCCAGCAACTGGAGCAGATTTTACATTGGAGGGACACTTTGGTTCAACAAACAAACTGGAAGTAGAAGAGTGGGAGCTTGAGGTTGTAGTTACTCTGCCTCTTTTGTCATACTCCAAATTATCTTCACAACTGGTCTCAGTCTTCACTTTGTTCATTTCACAAGTTCCTGCAGATATTTTTGGTAATTTATTCCCAAAACCTAACAAAACAAGCAATAGAAACTTTATAAGAATAAGGAAAAGGGATGCCTAGCTTTGGTTAAGTGTGTCAGGCGAGAATATCTCAACCCAGTCCAACTAGTCACAGATTTAGCAATACAGGGATATATTCAATAGACAAATTGAGACCACTCTTTCAAGTAGCAACCAGCAAACTCACTTACTTTGTTACACATTTCAAGACTATAAGCCATATTTTATCAGCAAATCATGCAGAAGCTCAGAGCATTTACAGAAGTTTTTTGTTCAAATCTCTGTCATACTATTTACACTAAACTTTGGTAAGTAAAGCTTTTGAGGGTAATGATGAAAAATTTCTCCCAGAAAAAAAAGCATTTCCATTTATAAGTAATTATCTTTATTTATAATTATTATTATTACTATTTGTTTTAAATGCTCAGAGCATTCACTTTGAAGCACAATTAAAGAAAAGAAAATACACAAACAAAGCAAAGAACAGTAATTACCAGGTGAATTTATTAAATTCTGATGATGCCTTGACAAATCACTTCCATCATCCAACCTAATTTGTGGGAGAATATTCTCTGTACTAAGACCAAACTTTGTGCACAGAAAGGTATATTGAGATTTTAGCCTTTTGTAAGCATCAATAGTGTCCCTCCTTTTCTTCTTCTCCGCCTGCAGCTCAGATGTTTTTAGTTCAACCTCTCTAAGTAAGTCCTGATATGAACCCAATTCTTCAGCTACATCATCTGTCTGTTCTCTGATATTCACCTGTTGCTGATTAGCCTTTTCCTCAAAACATTTTACTTTGTCTAGAAGCAATACTTTCTCTTTTTCGTACTCCTCCAACTGCTGTTTATTCTTCAACAACTCCAGGCCATTCAGATTAATTTGTTGAAGTAATTGATCATGCAGTTCTCTTCCCTCCTCAACTTCTTCTGTCCTCTTCCTGAGTTCTTCTTGAATTCTACCAACCTTCTCTTCTAAAGGTTCTAGATTGGCTTTTGGTAGTTTCTTCTCTCTCATGGGGTTATTTAACAATTCATCAAAATTCATAACCTTCTCCTCTAAAGGTTTCAGCTTGGCATTTAGAAGCTTCTTCTCTTTATCATGATTATTTAACAATTCTTCATAATTCATAATCTCCAAAGCTTGAACTTCAATCTTTTTGAGCAAATTTTCAGTCAGCTCTTTTCCCTTGGCTACTTCTTCAGTCTTCTCCCTTATCACCCCTTGAAGCTCATTAACTTTACCATCTAGACCATTTAGTTTAGCAAGAAGCACATTTATCTTTTCCTCATGCTCTTTCAGTTGTTTAGCCCTGTTCACTACCACAGTTTCTTTTGATTGAATCAGTAGAAGTAATTTCTTCTGCAATTCCATACCCTCATCTACCTCCTTAGATTTCTGTCTGAGTTCCTTTTCTAGCTCATCAACTTTATCTTGCTGATTGCTAAGTTTAGCAAGGAGTAGATTTGTCTTTTCTTCCTGCTCCTTCAACTGATTTTCCTTCTCCAGTTTAAAAAAATGATTTTCTTCAATACTCTGTTGCTTTTGAAGTTGAAGTTTTTCAAGTTGGATCAACAGCTCGTTTTCTTTCTCTTTCCATGTATCTTCTGCCGCTTTCTTGGCCTCTAAATATATTTTCTGCAAGCTTTTAGACCTTGATTGGAAATTTGGATAAAGCTGACTGCAGAAAATATATTCTATCTGGGAAATCCTGTCTTTTGCTTCCTGAATTGTTGCAACAAGTATAGTACTTAGTCCAGAGACATACTTTCCATCATCACCATCAACTGGATACCCTAACTTTGGAGAGCTATGCGGGTTCCCTTCCATTGCTGCAATCACATTAATAAAAAATTTGAAAGAGAAAAGGGAAAAGAAGGAGAATACAGTTAGTGATAGTTCATAGTTTATTAGCATTCAAAAGATATGATAACATCAACATGGACAGTGAGATTGTTTATGTATATAGACACTCTAGAAGTTAATTTTGAAGATTTTCTCCAGAGATAATAAGAGCAAAGCTGCTGGTTTGGAAGAATGGAGATTTGGTAATACTTAAGAGTAATGAACCATATTTGTTGTTTTTGAAAGATACTTTCTAATTATCAGCTGGTCGGCATGGGATTTCAAGATGTTCTTTGGCTGTTTGTTCTGCGCCTATTTCTTGTCGCTGTTCCTTACTTCCCATATCTTGTTTTTTGTTATACTAAAAGAATAGATCAATCGAACTTGTAAAGAGAAAACAGTGCGGTTAAAATAACATTATCACAATGAATTAAACAATCACGTCTATAATTTGTAGCTTAAGAGTGAAGGCAGAATGTCAAAAGAATTTCACTTTCAATTCTACACCCTCAATCTTGTTTTTGTCGAGCATAAAAGGAGATCATTTAAATTCAAGCAACAGCATCACTATTTCAGCAATGACAAAAGAAAAACACTTCAGCGGATGAAGCCTGATGGCCATACAGGAAATTTTATCTTCAGCTTTCGGAAGTGAATTATTACTAATACAATACTCCCTCCGTCCCAAAATAAGTGTACTTATTTCTATTTTGAGAAAAAAAATAAAAAAGATAAGTTATATAGTGTGATATATTTAATCTTGTAACCTCATGATCATGTGTTAAGGGATACTAACTAACTTGTTGTAAGGTTCATGTATAACTAACTTACTAAAAAAAATAGGACACTTAATTTGGGACAATAATTCAAGAGAAACAGACATAGTCTTGGGATGGAGGGAGTATTTCCCTAACACATAATTTTATTTTGTAAGTCATGTGATGACAAGGTAAAAGAAGATTAATAATTTGATTGATTGGTTCAAGCTATCTTCATAAAGGGATATGGAGATACATCAAACTTCACAACGAGATAACAGTGCACATAGTTGAATTGTGATCAAACAATATGAACCAGGTTGTGAAGGTGGAAGGTTAATCTAATCAGGTTTTTATCCAAATGTGCAGGAGAATTCGACCTTCAGCCAAAAGTGGGAGTGCCTGGTACAAGAACATGGCCATTTCACCAATAAGCGAATTTTCCTGGGATGCCATAGGAAAAACCAACTTGAACTCTAGTGAAAAAACTCAAACAACACTCTGATATCAACAAACTAATCAGCGGAACAAGGGTGAAGACTGAAGCCTAAGAAGCACTTCCAAACGTATTCTTCTATAGCCCAATACGATTTTTCCTACAATCATTCAAGGGTGGCCTCATGCCAATTCAGAAAACTAACACACTAGCACTACAAGTACAAGTCATCGGCCTAATGGACCGTTCGGCATTTAACCAGCAAATTATTGCCTCCTCGAGCAAGAAATGCATAAATTTAAGTCTAAACCATAACTGAGTGTCAGTGAATCAAATTGCTAACTTTCTCTCATTAAATAAAGAAATTCCTAATCTTACTATGTGAAGAGACTACTGTAGTATTTATCTGTCCCCTACAAATTGCCAGACCTAAAGCCCAAAAACATTTAGTAAATCAGACAGATAACAAAATGCAAATTTAAATTCAGAAGAAAAACCTATATGTTCACAAATGCATGAGATTAAGAAACCACAAAACCCAAACCAGAGCTCCAAAATTCTCAGCACAAAATAAATTATTTGATCAGAAAATAGGAAGTGCAAATCCAGACTCACCTTCACTTGAATCGAGAAAGCAGAGCGAATCACAAAACGAAAATAGCGAGAACAGATCGGCAGCTATCTGAGAAGCGCGAAGCTACATCCAAACTAAAGAATTGACATTGACGAGACTGTGACAGTGCGCGCGAGAGCCGAGAGCAGGCGGGAGAGGAAAATGTGGATTTGTGGATTGTTGTTGGATGAGATCGAACGGTTGGTAATGGACCTGCGATGCAGATGTGATATATTTCAAAAGCTTCGCGAGCAAGTTTCCAGATCAGGCACGAATAACATAACTGGATGGGCCTCGTTAGCTAAGCCTATTAAATGATGGGCCTCTGGGTTTTCAGAAGGCGCTTGGCCATTTAAACCGCAATATTTTATTTTGTGTGTTGTTAGTGTGTCTCGGCCACTCGGCCATTTAAACCAAAAATCCGAAAAAAAGATTTATTTGATCTGATGTGTGTGTCAACCACTTGGTCATCTAAACCAAAAAAATTCAAAAAATACATTTGCTATCATGTTGTAGCCTTGTGTCGAGAAAAATCGGTCATTTGACCATACAAAAACCATTTTTTTTTTAATTAATCTTGCTTTGAGAAACGATGCGAATCGATCCAAACGACCTGCAATCCATGAATCGGACATCTCAGTCGAAATCTGAGAAAGCTTTGGCGGGAAGCTAAACCGTCCGGCTAGCAAGGACATTTTCGATTCC
>JAYMTA010001522.1:0-19660 GCA_036897625.1 Pelargonium cotyledonis
ATATGCATATATTTCTTTTTATCATCTCCAGTACCTTATGCATTGATGCTCATATTTTTCATAAAGGCCTTATTATTGTGTGGTAAAAGACTCTCAAAATGGTCCATAGACTTTGAAAGTATTATCCAATTTGGTTCTTAAACTTTTGATATAATTTTTAAGGATCATGACCATTTTGAGTCAATATGTGAATTTAAAGGATTCCTAAACTTAAATCAAAAGTTTAGAAACTAAATTGGGTCAAAACATGAAAGTTCATAAACAATTTTGATTTTTTTTTATCATATATGTATATCACAAACTTTGAAAATGTATTCTTGAAGTATGGTTTACAAGATAACGATAACAATCATGTGACGATGATCGTGTCATCTATTTATAACAAAAATTATCTTTAGACAAATTACATGTGATATAAAACGAATCGGTGGCACAAACCACCTAGGTTATATAATATTTCTGTACACTTGGATATATTAAATATAAATTGGCCAAGCCATTTTGTAAAACAACTGATAGGTCTGGCGCCATTAATTGACAAATCATTTTGTAACATATGGGAAAATTTTGGGGGCTACACCAATAATTCTTGCTCTCTCTCTCTCCACTTAAACTTTAGTATATTTATAGCTAAGAAAACAAGATAAGAGTAATGTAGACCTGAATGAAGTAGTTGCTTTGCTGTTGGGACAGCATGGAAATGTGAAATATTTATCCCGATGATCTCCAAATCCTTCCCTCCAAAGACACCACCATTACAGAAACATCATCGTGATACTTGCGCCGATCTCCTTGAGGAATATCAAGCAATTCATGAAAATTCATTCCTGCAGCGGGCGATTTTAAGGCATCAGAAGTTGAACAAAAAGAAATACTTCCAGATCTGTACAAGGAACGGCATATGTGCAGGAGGATTGCAGAGTCTAGTATACAAATCTAGACTCCCAAACAGGCCACTATGAATTTAAGATTCACACTTTAACAATAAAAGCAACTGCTCGTCGTTGTATATTTGCAGTTGCCTTTAGTAAATTGTAAATGCAACATGATGTTTAAAATAAAAATTGCAGATGCAAAGGCAGAGCTAAAGTTAACATTGAGAACTCGAATTATACTGAATATTTGCTGGTTTTCTAGTCTTTGGACTGAGTTAAATTTCAATATTAGGAAACATACCATGGTTTGGGCTTTCACTACTAAAATGTCAACCTTAACCATTATATGCAGCTCATTCACTTTATATTTTTTCAATGCGGGACTTTATCACCCACTTCAACACTCCACCTCACGTGCAAGCCACGGCTCATGCACAATTGGAGGCCTTTTAAATCGGCATTCCCACTCACATGCACATGGCCTTCTGCAAGTGGGCCGGAGACCACAGGGGGAGGCAATGGGGCGCCTTCGAGCCTAGGCCAGGATCATAACCTCCTTTGATACCATGTTAAACTTAATTTCAACCCAAAAGCTTAAGCTTAACATGATATCATAGCAGGTTGTGTTCATGGCCTAGGTTCGAAGGTTGCCTGCTTACCCTGTGGTCTCCGGCCGGGATCATAACCTGCCTTGATAAGCGAAATGTGACTCACTGGATTACAAGAAGAAACATACTAGGACATTAACAAAATCAAAGCCATGGTAGGCTCCTATTTTTGCCACCTGAACTTTTTTACTGAGGACATAACCAGATTTTCCACCTGAGCTTTTCACCAAGGACACTAAAAATATCAAATTTATTAGCAAATTTAATCAACTGACCATTCTTTTTGGCGGCACGGAAAAGAAGCTCAGCGATAAGGTACTGTGCAGGATCACCTTCCGGGACATTTTCCATGAACCATGTAACATGGGCAACTACCTCTTCATTACTGAAGTACTGGTAAAGCCCATCGGAAGAGAGCACCAAGAACCGGTCACTTGAAGATAGTCGGTGATGAAAAACTGAGGGGATACAACTGACATAGGGAGCAGTTCCAACATACTCAACCCGAAACATCTCAAGTAGAGCGTCATTACATGTTGGCTGCAGCAAACAAGTGAAAGTAAATTCTAAAGCAATGCAGTACATGGAAGACTAGTTAGAAATTTGGATCAAAATATAATTGAATAGTTCTAGACACTAAGGAAACATTGAAAATAGCATTTTATTAGTATAATATGTCATTCCACACATCCTAACACAATTTTACAACTTCACTTTTGCAATTTCTGTATTATCAACTCGTCTAACAGAGCAGTTAAACAATGTCAAACTTTAGTGTCCCATATACTAAAGCTTTTTTCTGTTTAGATATTCCTGTACCACTTGAGACTGGCTCCTTGAATTAATGTTTATGTTACAAGAATGCAAAAACATTAAAATCACTAGAAAGTAAACAAGCATTAGCAACACATACATGTAACCAGCTTGCAATCCAAGACATAACTTTTGATCAGAGGTCAGAGTTAAATGATAAACTAACCTTCTTTAGGAACCCGGCACCAAAAGCTCTAGTGACCTTTAATTGCCCCTTCACTCGATCATTCAAAATGGCTTGGTTGTCATCAGGATGTTCTGCCTTTACTCTAGAAACTTCCTGCACCAAATAATCAAGAACGCAAACTTTTGTTTTTCAAATACTGTACACAAAATACTATTTAAGACTCATTTTTTCTTTTTGACATTTTTATTCTAAAAACTAATAGTATACAAGAACACTAAAAGGGGTTAGAACTCCCATATGTGAGATATGTCCACAATAAAAATAGAATGAAATTACGAGTGCATGGAAGAAGAAAAGTTGATAACCTTTAACTCACAAACTCTATAGTTTTGTTCTCTGGAGATGTGAAATGAATTTTAAAAGTTGAAAACCAAAATTAAAAACTTAAAGCAGTAAAACTTGGTCCATTCTAGACCTCCAATACCTCACTATACAACTATCATCAAAATGACTAAATAAAACACATGATAAGAGTTAAGTCATAGTGGATGTTCTAGTTCAAGTTGTTTGCTTTGTCCATGTCAGGCACTTATTGATCTTTGTATGAAAGGTGAGAACTCGGAGAAATTTTGGTTTTCTAAGATTAATCAGTCAATTGCTTTTCGCTCTTCTTGTTGAGTGCTCACTCTACAAGAACAGAACATAACACCAATGGTGTCTCAGATCAACCAACTGAACCAAACCAAATAAAATAGAAAATGAAACTAGAAGAATCTGAGCACAACATGACAGCAAATGGTTGACGAAAATTGAAAATTTTCGATTACACAAAACCTCTTTCATTGTTGATTTTGCTCTCTTCTCAGAAAATTCCCTTACGGAGTTATGATGGTAGAACCCTACTTTGGTGGCATATTTCAAGGTTCAATTATGAGAACAACAACAATAACCAAACCATTTCTCAAACAATGCTCTGGGGTCAGTATATAAATACTTGAGCGAACCTCTTTGGGAAAGGTTCAATTACGACACTTTAACCTAAAAGATAATTACATACTATATATATACAGCACAAATGTTACAAGACATCAGGAGTAAAGAACCAACTTACAGCTATGCATCATAGTTTTTTTTAATAATTGATGAACATAACAAAACAAAGCTTAGAAAAGACCCCAAATTATTGATAATTTTTTATATAAAAAAATCTCTGAATAAAGATCATGAAATAATAATAGGAAAAAACTTTCCAGAAAGAGGGAAACAGACCTCTTCAACATTAGTGCTGTGGTCAGTAGAAAGCTGAACTGCTCTCATCTTTAAACTGCATACAGTGATCTCTCTATTTTTGTTTATCTTGTTAATCTGATTGTCTCGGTTGTGCACTGGGGATTCCTCCGATATTCTATCCAACTCCATACGTACTAAAGACTCTCTGGATCTATTACCATGCCTCACATCATCCTTCATAAAATTTGGGTTTGGGTGGCGATCATTTGGTCTTTCTTGTGCCAATATCACACGGCTATCCCCAAGGTTCATCACATACACATCCTGATCCTTCATCAACATAACTAGAACACATGATCCCATCAAACAAAGCTCAGGATTTTTGTCAAGAGCCGATTCCACCATATCCACATAAGCCTCTTCAGTTTTTTGGAGTGCTTGAGACATTGCTTTTAAGACTGCATCATGGTCGACAACACCAGATCTGCATATCCTGATACGTCGAACAGGTTCTGCTATTCTCTCATCAATATAAGTTTCCTCTATGTGCCAATCATAATTCCAAGGAAACAATTTTTTACGCAATGACTTCTGCTTTCTATACATTTGCCTAATCTTTTCACTAACAAGGGATGTCCTAGTACTCTGCCTTTTCCCAGAAACAGAAATAGCATTTACAACACTTTTATCAACAGAATCAACTCCAACCCCTCCACGTTGTCCTGAAGTAGTGGGATCTTCACTGTAATGAATAGAATGATCACATTTAGAGTTTTTTGAGCAAGATTTCAGATGTTCTTCTTGTCTGGTTTCCCTAGAACTTACAGTATCTAGATTAGGCTGAAAATCCTGTGAAACTTCTCTTCCGCTCCCAGCTCGGGATACTGATACAACATCTTGTCCATCTCGCTGTTCCATTTGTAGAAGCTCATAAAGTCTCATACTTTTTCTGCCTTGACCAGTCAAGCCTGCAACATTCAACGGAACAGTTGCACTCCCTGGGATGCCAGGTTGCTTGCAACCAGGTAACTGATGCTCAAAAATGCCCTTAGCTTCATCTTTTTCTTCAACTATCTCACAGTTTGATGATTGACCCCCTAGATTTCCTGGATTAGATGACTTTTCCAAATTATGAGAAACTACTTCACTTGAATGAGAATTGGTCTGGTCCTCCAAGACACTCTCTAAACCAGCATCCAGATTTCCACTCTTAGAAGTTTCAGATTGCACAAGATCAACAAGAGATTTATCTTCATAATCCCAAAGCAGCCCTTCCAATTCCTTGTCTAATGTTCTGTATAGGTGACACATCAGAAAATCTGGTGCATCTGGCCCGCTAAAACCATCATAAATTCCAATAAATAACCATCCCTGTTTCTCTGAAAGCACAACATGGACTCTATCTTCTCCAGCCTTGCCATGAGCCCATTGCAAGTTGCAGGTATTCCCATATTCCACTTCTGATTGTCCTACTTCACAACAATTTCGGGTGTTTCCCATTCGAAGCTTTGGCTCCTTAGGATGCCAGGCTAATTGAGTCATTGGGTGCGAGAAGAATCTTTGCTTCCAACTAGAACCAACAGAATGTCTCGAAAAGGTACGGGAAAGGGTGCTTTTCATTGGCCCACTCACACTCCTCATGAGATGTTTGAAGCCCGGCCTTCGGCGGCCACGTGTAAGAGGAGCAGAGAAGTTAGTTTTGTCAGTAGCATCCAGAGGACCTGACATAATCCCCTTCTGGATCGGACCAGACATAAAACCACCTCCCCTTTCCAAAGGACCTGATGTGAAACCTCTCTCAAGAGGCCCTGACATAAACCCATTTAAAGGTCCAGATCCACGAGGCAGTGGCTGCAAAGGAATGGCAGCAAATGAGGAGGTGCTCTCAAATGATGCAGCAGGCTCCAGAACGTCTGTGGCAAATAATGCACTATGGTTACCCGTGCGAGCGGTAGAAACATTGGCACTGACAGAAGCGCCAGAGATGGTTTTGAAAGTGGTTTCAGGAAAACTCTTGTTGGGGATGATGGCTCTGTACGAAAGGGAGGGATCCTCAACTGTATCGTGCCTGAATGACCCACTCCAAGTGTCGGAATCAAAGGTACTAGAATCAACAGTAAACCTCTCAGAGTTTGACGGGGAGATGGCAGGAGATTCAATAATGAAAGGCCTAACATAACAAAAGGAGTGACCCAATCCTTCATCCAATTGCTCTAGGAAGTCTATATCTACCTCTTTGCTGCTTTTGCCACCAAAAGGCACGAAACAGCCAGCAACACGAGAAGTACTGTTACCCATTGTTATTACTTCACAAATAATAACATACAGATAGACAGTGACAGTGGGTTAGAGAATAAGACACCCTTTAGCTTTTACGGGAAGATCTCTGGAAACATTGCTTTGTTGCATCAAGCATGAGAGTGTATACAGAAAACAACTAGATGAATTTGAAAAACCTGCCTAAGCTTGTCTTCTCTTGGCTCCTCCTTTTCCTCCTCAACCGCCATATGATTTTCATACTCATGCTGGCTATGCTTATGCTCATGCATCATCCACTGGAGACCAACAACTCTTTTTTTTTTCTTTTTTTTTTTTCACAGTGAAAACCAATCCAAAGCTGACTTCTGTTCTTGATAAGACTGGTACCAAAACACACCTCCTTCCTCTACAAACTGTGTGGTTTTTGTGTGGTGTACACCAACAAAATTTTTGTTTTCATCAACTAACTAATTAATTAATACTGTACCAAAATAAAACAAAAAGGACACATACGCATGAAAGAAATGGAGTATTTATTACAGAAAGAGTGTAAAAAAAAAAACAAAAACAAAAAGTGACGATTTGATCTGATCTGACCTCTTGAGATTCGGAAGCTATGGATCGAAACAGAACACGGCAAATGGAGCGCATCGAAGACGGAGAAACGGACAGCAAACCTTGACAGATTCGCCACAGAATCTGCGAAAAATCGCCGGAAAATCAGACGAGAAACCGAAGAACCTGAGCCTCAGATTGATCGAGTCTCGAGAAAAGCGAGAGCTACACACAGTGAGTGTGAGTTTGCGAGGAGAAGCAGAGAGAGAAATGGATTGGGGAAGGAGAAGCAGAGCAGAGAGAATGTGAGTGAGGGAGGGAATTTCGGTATTCTTTTTCTTTTTCTTTTGCGATTCACTAAAAAATTGGGATTTGGTGTGATGTGATTATGATGATGAAGAATCAAAGTTGAGTTCATCAAGAAGAGTGAGAGAGAGAGAGAGAGAGAGAGAGAGAGAGAGTCTCTTTCTTGGGGTTTTCAAATGGTTTGGGGGTTTGGGACGTGGGTTAGTTTATTTAATTTTGATTAAATTAAACAATTATTTTTTTAAGTTGACGTTTTTTTAAGTGGGTTGGCTCTAACTAATTAATATTAGTGAGCTTAAGCTTAACTAATTTTGTTGGTTTTTTGTTTTCTTTTATATATAATTATATTATTAATTAAAATATAAATAATTTGCTTTCGATACCTAAAAAAGATTTCATATCACTTGTGTAGTTGAATTAATAAAAATTTAAATAAAATAGGACCCAGTTGTTAATGAAAAAAAATCCTCATTTTCAATTTTCTTTAGATACATTTATGTACAAACCGACGTATATGATCTCATCATTTTCTTGTAAATTTTAACGTAGAATATTTGATTTATAAGATGCATTGTACACGTGACATATTAAAAATAGACTAAGTGATTAATATATGTCAATCAATTTTCATCTCTAATAATTGATCACTTAATCATAGAGCGTAAATAAATAGAAGACCAATACGAAAATATAAATACAAGGTAAAACTAAACTATATTTGTTAAAAATCAACAAGTAAGATAGTTATTTTTAGAGGAATTGATTTCAAAATGAATAATGTTATAGTTCCTGTATAATGTATAAATGATTGGCCAATTAATGAAACATAACACGGCAATTAGTTATTTCACACTACATTATGTATACATTATATTTTATATACAGAACGTTTTAAGCCAAAAGTTCAAAAAGTGATGATATCATTTATATTGTGTTCACGTGCTGTTATTTGTTAAATCTTAATTTTTAACTGCACGAGTTTAAATACACACACAAATGAATGAAGTAATGTTTTATGTTCAAAATATTGTACAAAATAATGCGTCAATTAACAGAACATGAAACAATAATTATTTCACTAATGATTTGTTTGAAATTAGATTGGCTATATGTACAATATATCTATAATACTACCTCAATTTCAAATTAAATGTCGTTTTAGAGTTTTTCACACATATTCAGAAAAATTATTAAATAACTTATATACCCTTAACGCTAGAAGACACAAAACTCATCATTACTAGTCCATTAAAATTAAAAACGTTTTACATTCTATGTGAAAGTCATTATGGCAAATGACATTATAAAAAAATTATGTGTAAATGTTAACTAAAAGAAGAAAGTGACATCTATTTTAAAACAAAAATTAGACTTTAAAACAATATTTAATTTGAAACGGATATAGTATAAACCAAGCGTTACACGCTAAAAAATTACGAGAGAATGATGACATCACATATACTTGGTTGGTATACGTCAAAACATAACTTAAAAGTTTAAAAATACCAAATATATATAGCTTAGATTGTCGCTTCATTTTATACATAATTTAAAACATTCAACATTAATTTTATATATTTATCAAGTCAATTTGTACATAAAACATTATAAAAAATTTGAACATATAGCATTTTATTTTAGGAGTATAAGACAATTACCTCTTTAAGGGTCTCATTAAAAATAGGTAGGTTGCAATGATTGATGGTGTTGGTGTTGGTGTGTTGGTTTGGAGGTAATGGAGTTGATAAATAATAGAAATAGAAAGTTCAACGCTAGGCATCATCGTCATCAATGAATTATTTGTATGAGTGCCCTCTCACTCAGTCTCTGGGGTCCACACCCATCCACTGCCCTATTTTGACTTCCTTACCTATGGCTATGCACCACCTCTTTTATTTTCAAATGCAATGTCTCAACTGTACCTATTTATTTTATTTTAATAATACCCTGATTTTGTTTTGTTTATATATTTTTTTAATATTTGCAGAACAACCCACTTCACTTTCAAAAATTACTCTTATTCCATGCGTTTTGAAAATTCTCACAATTAGGCCCCAACTTAAAAGTTGTGAATGGCTAGTTTAGTTTATTTACTACCTATAATATTCGTGTGGTAGGAGAGTTGGCATGCATTTTGTGCTTCATTTTTGCCTCACAAAAATGAAAATATTACAAATCGTGCAAACGTTATTTGATTTAAGATAAATCGTCGATAAAATTGTGACTTCGAATTGAAATTATGAATTGAATGTATCGCTTCACTCTCACACGTGTTATTAGAATGAATATGAATGGATTTATAATGTGCTGTCATTATTTCAATGATATAACTTAGTCTATACCAAAAAGTCATCATTCATATTCTTTATTCTTATACATATAGCAATGTGTCTGAGCAACAAGGTACTTGGCTTACACTAAGCTAACGACATCTCATTAAATATATGAATTTGACAGTTTGTTCTGTTCCCATAAATTTATTATAACAGATGAGTGAAAATTTTAACATAGCGTCATCACTTTGTTAGTTTTGGTTTAGCGCTTAGTTAAGCAAATAAAAAAAGAATTCCAAATCAAAATTATTTTTTCTTCTATATATATATATTGAGGTACTGATGTACCTCTTTTTAATTTCAATCCCACTCATTTCTAAATCATGCTTCTTATGTCTCAAAATGAGTGTTCTCTTATCTATTTTGAAAAAAATTAAAAAGAAGTTACTTAATGTGGTGTGTTTACTATTGTATCCTCAAGATTATATGTTGAGAGATCCTAATTAACTTTTTATAAGGATATTATTGACAATTCATGCATAACTAACTTACTAGAAAAGAAAAGAAAACAATCATTTTAGGACAAAAATGCAAGAAAAATGTAACACTCATTTTGAGACGTTATCTATAAAATATAAGTTAGATTAAACTGAACCGTACATTTTACACTAGAATCCGATTTGAACACTTTTAAAATTTAGATTAGCGTTTATCTTTCCAAACCCGAAAGAATTTGATACAATTTTTACCCAAAATCTAAATAGTAACCTCTATCTCTATCTTTAGGGGCTACCCAACTTTTCTCTTTTATTCTTTTCCCCTTACTTTATCAAACAACCTTCATTTGTTCTCTAATTCTCAATACATGACATAAGTATTGTTCCCGAGCTGTGGGGACACTTGTCGACAAACATTTTCTACTCACAAATAACATACTATTAATTAAATAAAGTTAATGTAGTGGGCATCTCCACTCCAAATAAGCTTATTTAAGAGAACGGAAGGAATGAAACAAACGCACAACTAACCACTAAATTTATCCAAACTCTAATTTGATTCCCACACTGCATCATTCAAATCCTTGTCTAAGTTTAAAACAAACTGTTACTCCATACACCTTCCGAAATTTTATTGGTTAGTATTCTCGATGAATTATCTTACAAGTATTATTGATAATTCACATGTAACTCGCTTGCCGAAACTAAAAGTCCACCCTAGTTTCGGCCAAACACTCGTTCAATTTACATGCCACAAGGTTTCAAGTCTTGAAAATTTGTAGTGTGTTCTCTATGAAATACTATATTAGATCACGAGGGAATGCGATCATGATAATGGCATCGTTAGATAGCCATTCAACATGTTAGTGTAGCCCACAGTAATAATAGAAAGAATCTATCTGTGCTAGTTAATGGCCGGTCAGGCACTTCATGTCACTCCATATTTTCAATTTACGGTGCATCACCACCCTCCATCCATCTCAACTGCACAATATGCTACCTTAGTTCAACAAACCTAGAGAGAGAGACGAGTCAAAGAGTTATTGGCTGAGACAACAAACCTAGAGAGAGAGAGAGAGATGAGTCAAAGAGTTATTGGGTGAGACTCAGCCAAGGCACAAAGAAAATGGATCTAGGAGGGGCTCCTAATTCATTAGGGCGGGTATGACTTATGAGTGTTAAATCATGAGGCAACATCTCCTAATTGGCTTGATTGAGTCCCAGCCTATAACTCTTTGACTAAGATTCTTTTTCTCTCTCTCTATATATATATATATATGTGCATCAAAACATTGGGATTGTTTCCACCTTCCCAACTCACTCTTGAAAATTGAAACTGATCAGATACATTATATGCAACACATACTTATATTATTGCGTTTAATTAGTGATAAAGTATAACTTGAATGATCAAGGAGCTTACTGAAATTATAAGGCCAGAGGTCAACGACATTCACGAGCATGTAGAGAGAGTGCTGTTATTTGCTTTCTGTGCTTCTCTTCGGATACATAATAGGTTTGTTTTTATCTCATTGCAAAGTCTGCCTTCAACTAGACCCACGGGTAACCATAACTTTGGCTCCACATTAACCGTATATGACAGAGTTGATTGACTGTTTTGGCTTAGTGCTGAATCACTGCTTTTACCACTACCTCTATCACACTGCAACACCCATCATGTAATATAGATATTAAGGTTTAAATATGCACAGCTAATTTCAGCACAACAACCTTTTACTTTCTAAATAGACAGAATCTAATTAGAACCGAGCATGTAAAGACAAAAGATAGCATGGAAGAAACTAAATTTGGAAAGTGCACCCCTCAAACTAAATTGATGTTTCAGGACAGCCATTATACACAGCTCTTTAGATTTGAACATAAGTCTTCATTTTGAATTGGTGCATGGTGATGTTTGTTGTCCTATGAGCATTGGATTCTTTTGTAGGAGTTGACGGTTTTTGTTGTCTACAAATGGAACAAGTGGAAAACATGGTCCATTAACAACACCATTCCTAACATGCTATCAACTACGAATACAAGTAACTCGCTACTAATAATATTTTAGAACCAGATAACCCAATAAATCAGTGAAATCACTACTCCAGAAATTTTTAGAGCACTGCTCAAAGCTTCCCTTTGTTTCAAAATTTGTAACTCCCATCTCTAGCATGAAAATTTCAAATTTATTGTGTATTACAAGTTTTAAAGCTAGGAGGAGTGTTGAGTAGTATCTAAAATTTGTGGAGTAATGATTCGTGCGTTGTTTGGTTCCTGGTTTGTAGTAGTATAGTACTAGTGAGTTAAAGGTAATCTTAGTTGACCACACATTAGCATGTCGGAAATGGTGTTATGAGTTAACCGTGTTGTCCTCTTGTTCCATCGTTTTTAAGTTAGAATTTGCGTATTGTAAGTCTATGTATAAGGTCTTTGTGCTTCGCTAATACACATGTAAAAAATTAAACGACCTCTTCCAAATAGCTTATGTTATCTTTGCCTATTTTAGCTTTTCTCAACAAAGAAAATTGGAAAGCCACATAATCTAGAAACTAGAAAGATCAATAAAACACGCCAATATTGAGTGTACTCTGAAGGCATCAGTTCAGTTGAATAAATCAAGGTGACATTTGTATTTATTTTGAAGAGAAAGGGAATAAAAAAAATGGAAATTAGAATGTTATTCCTCTTTTTTGCGTCTACTTGCATACAATATTCTCTCACGTTTATGTGAATATAATCATTTAGTAATGTGATTCCCTTTTTCTTTGGAGGGAAGAAAATAGACGATTCCCAATCCATTGAAAACAATCCATACCTGACCATAATCTGTTTGAATTCCTGGGATTCCTTTGAAATTCTAGACTGAGTCAAATCCAATATTTGGATGACCAAAACATTTGGATTTATCTAATAAAATACAAAACATGCCTAGAGATTTCAAATGAAAGACCTAACCCTAACATTTGAAATCTCATAGATATTCAAACATTAGATTTATAGTTGAATTCCAAAACTTAGAATTCTAGAATTGAAATTCTAAAATTCAAATCCAATCCAATAATTGAAATGCAACCTAAGTGAATTCTATTTTCACATAATTTTTGAATGATTTCCATCAAATGCCTAATCTATTTCAACTTTCAAGTTTACATATGACAAAAACTGGTGATGATTCTGAACTAGGAGATGCAACACAATGAGTAACAGAAATAGGAGCTCCTTAACCATTCCATAAATCTACGGTGGTTCTACATCAACCCTTTGAATCTAGAAAAATTACCAGTTCTGTTCCAACAGAAATATATTATTTACCGAGACAACTGACAACAGTTAAAGATAGCAGTAAATGACAAATTAAAACACATGAAAGAATGACGTATAGCTATCACCTGTTCAATAGACCATTTTCCTTGAAAGATTTGAAAATCACCTTCAACCATGTTAAACTCAATGTCACGTTTGTTTCCAGAGGGAAGAGTCTGGAGATCCTTTTCATAACAATCCACAATTCCTTTAGCATTAAATTTCAGCCCAAATGCTAGGTCCTGCTCTCCAATCTATTGAAATTTGATAACAAGTAACATCATCAACAGGAGCCAACAAGAAGTGCCTCAGCACAGTCATATTCAGGAGGATAATTATATTTATTACAGGTTCAGATAGCATAGCAATGCCTATGTTTAACACTTGAATTTCATTTTTGAAGGCTTAAAATCAATCATAACAAGTAACATCATCAACAGGAGCCAACAAAAAATGCCTCAGCTCAGTCACATTCAGGAGGATAATTATATATACTACAGGTTCATAGCAATGCCTATGTTTAACACTTGAATTTCATTTTTGAAGGCTTTAAATCAATCATAACAAGTAACATCATCAACAGGAGCAAACGAGAAATGCCTCAGCTCAATCATACAGGTTCAGATAGCATAGCAATGTCTATGTTGAACACTTGAATTCCATGTTTGAAAGCTTAAAATCAATCATGCAGAGATCCTAAAGCCCTAAAATGATACTGGAAGGAGAAGAAGAGATTGTTACCTGATAAAGACGAGCAAAATTAGGTCTCTTCTCAAGCAATTGGCTGACGGCGAGGCCGGGAATGAAATCCGCCAGTCTTTCGTAATCGGTCAGAATATTCCAGACAGTTTCAAGACTAGCGTCGATAACAACTTTGGATTGAATCCTTCGGGAGTTCCTAGTAAGCTTCTCAATTTCAATGAATACATCATCACCATCACCATCGTAGGTATCGTCGTTTTCATCTTCCATATCATCACCACCACCACCAGAACCGCCCGATGATGATACATTGGAATCGGCTTTATAACAACATGAACTCCATGAATCGTGCCTGAACTGGAACTGTGAGCAAAGGAGCTTCGGAGAAGCTTTGAAACTCCTATTTGAGGTAGAGGAAGAGCAAGGATTTACGAATCGAATCAATTTTGTAGTCGATGATGAATTCTTCAGAATGGGAAATGGATCAGAGACTGCAAAGACGCTCATCGTTGTGCTCTTCAACTATTCAACACCTTGAATCCAACTTCCACCAAGCATTTCTGCTTTATACTATACTACTACGATGTACGAAGCAGCAATGGTGTTTTCTCTCAGGATCGGATCAGATCTGTTCGTTTTCTGTTGTCATCCATCTGAATATGATCTGTGGATGGGATGGTATTCAACGATACGACGCCGTTTTTTATCTGGATTTGCTACTACTATATAACAAGGCTACACTGTACGGATTCTCCTAGAGAAAGAGATAGAGACACTGTCAGCTACACTACTCCCATGGCTTCTTCTTGTTCTGGTTCAGTGTCTGTTTTGCAAATGGGTCGTTGCAATTACAGCTCTTCTCATCCTCGCTCCCTTCTCCAGGTATGTTAATTAGTCTCTTTTAGGGTTTCTGTATTCTCAGCCCTTGTATTGGTTCTGTGGTTTGAGATAACGGCTACTTTTTCAAAACCTAACTAGCTCATGTTGGTTAATTTTCCATTTTTATACTCTGTTCTACTTGAATCTTTTGTTGTTGCTTTCACTTCAAGGCAGAGTGAATAGCAGGGCTATACAAAAAGGTTTTGCCTTTTGAGATTTGTCCACTGACAGTAACACTATTTGAGTTTGGTTATATATTTACATTACTCAATGGGTGTCTAAATACTTCATTACACTTCAGTTCAATTGCATCAATAGATGTTAAACTTAATGATTCAATTCTTTTTCCACTTGATCACTGCAGCTTGCTTCTCAGGATGGCTATAGCCAGCTTGGTTTCAGCATGCGCAGGCCGAAGCCACAGTTTATGTTGTCTGCTACTACTACAAACAATATATATCCAGGTCACTCCCAAAATCCATATTCAAGATTGCGCCGTGAAGCAAAATCTTGCAGCCCCACGAGTTTATCAGTGAAATATCCTAGAATGGTGTGCATGAACTCAATGAACAATGTGGGTTTGTCATCCATTCGACCACCTTGATTTATATAGTACACGAACTACAGCCTATATATAATTAATTTTTGTTTAGTCTCTTTCTGCTGTTGATGCCTAGTCGATTTGGTTATATATCTTACATGATCCTTTTATTTTAGGATATTGAGCTGCAAGAAAAAGTTACAACTACGTGCTTCTTTGATATAGAAATTGGGGGTAAACCTGTTGGCAGGATTGTAATGGGTCTCTATGGCGATCTTGTTCCAAAAACTGCTGAGAATTTCCGCGCTCTGTGCACAGGTTAGCTCGCTTGGTCATTCAACATTTGAAGGCTTTTCTTACTATCATTTTTTAATTAATGGTATGGCAATGCATATTGAGATCATTTGATGAATCTTGTTGCAGGAGAGAAAGGTTATGGTTACAAAGGAAGCTCTTTTCACCGGATTATTAAAGATTTCATGATCCAAGGAGGGGATTTCACTTATGGAAATGTGGCCTCTCTCTCTCTCTCTCTCTCTCTCTGTGTGTGTGTGTGTGTGTGTGTGTGTGTGTGTGTGTGTGTGTGTGTGTTTGGGAGTACAATTAATCAACTATGTACTTTGTTTGTTATAAAATTTGTATTCCTGAAACGATAATAGTGATATTCTCTGCCTGCAGGGAACTGGAGGAAAGAGTATCTATGGTTCTAGCTTTGAAGATGAAAGCTTTGCATGTATGTGCTTGCTAGTTCCTGGATAAAGTATCATGATCTCATCATGGAGTGTTATTAAAAGTAACTTACGTTATGATTTGTAATCATATTTTGGGAAATTTCAACTAATGTCTTTGGAGCATTTGAACTGAATGGCTTTTTTGGAACTGATTTTTTGAGGTCTCCATTTGCAGTGAAGCATGTTGGACCTGGAGTGTTGAGTATGGCCAATAAGGGTCCTGATACCAATGGGAGTCAGTTTTTCATTAGCACAGTAAAGGTAAGATAGGCACTTCGACCTTTTATTCTCACTTAGGGCAGCCGCCACCTCTTTTACTTAGAGAGCCAAATTGACCTTGTCTATTTCATATATATTGGAAAATGATATTCTACAGTATTCTCCAAAAATTAGGATGGAGTGCTCAAAATTTAGGAAATGTTCTGTAGATAATTATCAGATTGTTGTTTATTAATGAGTAGAAAACAATATACTTTTATTTGTATTTGTCTGAGGTGTGTGGCAAAGTATACTTATCATTCATTATCATTTGTTTTAGCTGGTGAACATACCAAAACTAGGCATTTAAATTTTAAATAGAATCTATATACTATCTATGCACTCCATGTTTAACACATTCTTTAGTTCTTGCGTCACTATATATTGGATTGAATTATATGCTGAAGTTACTTTGTACGCCTAATCATGTTGTGTCAAGTTAATGCTCTAGCTCTCTTTAAATAATGTTCTTAATTTGTATTTTGTAGACACCATGGTTAGACAACCGCCATGTTGTGTTTGGACATGTTATTGATGGAATGGATGTTGTGCGGAAGCTTGAATCCCAAGAAACGAGCAGGACAGATGTCCCTCGGAAGCCATGCAGAGTTGTTAATTGCGGAGAACTACCTACAAAGAGCTGATTTCTCTGCCGACTCATCTTATGTAGGTTGCCATTTTCCATCAGGTTTATCCTATTTTGCTTTATCACAATCACAATTCTAGGAAGAGCTTTAGAGTTTAGTTTGACAAATTCAGTTATATCTTAAAAGAAAAAAAAAACAGAACAAGAAAATACATCTTTTTGGGTGAGTTAAGTGTGGAATATCAACTGAGAAAGTTTTGTAGGTTGTCTTCTGGAGATGATGAATTTATTATTACGGTGATAACATGCACAGGTTCTTTACAAGATGCGTGTGTGCATGCAAAGCCTGTGTAGGTTATATGCAATCCCTTTCTCTTGTCATTATATTGGTTTTTCCCTTGTGCATGCAAGTTGCAACAAAAATATAAATTGATCCTTGGGACATTGTTGAGAATGTTGAAATTTGTTTTCCCATGTTTTGTTAGAACTTAGCTGTATAACCCAGATGATCATAAAGACTAGTGCTTGATTTATTTCGGTACATGAACATAAAAGATTGCATCATATAAGTAGAAGTGTAGAACCTCCCTTCAAGACCGGGGCTTGTGTTTAAGAGGTTCGCATAAACATGTATTAGAGTAAGGAGAAGCCTATGCATGAACGATGGTTTCAACTGCAACAGACTGAATCACTAGTTCAGGCTGTTCTCCTGCAGTTTCCCAAATTTCAGGTATAGCTTCTTTGATATTGTAGATGCTACTCAAAACATGATCAGCTCCATCTACTAGTTTTGAGCTTGCTACCTGCCATCGCAGAGTGTTTATTATTATTGATAAAATGCATTTTGTTGTGAATTTTCGAGACTTGTTTGTGTATGAGTATTGTAAGAGTTAAGTTAGAGCTTACAATTACAGTATGAAGCCCAACAGCTTTTCCACTGGCAATGTTTCGAGTACTGTCATCGAAGAAGATCTGCAGAAGTAAAAGAAGAACAGAGAATATATCATCAATCACCATCTTAAATTAGAAATAACTTAGTTTTCAGAAGTTGGCAGGGTTGCGATGTTTACTGTTTTCTTCGGGTCAACATTCGCAATCCTGATAGCGGCTTCAATGGCTTCCACAGAAGGTTTACAGAGAATGTTCTGTGAGTCGGAGCAGCAACTGATAGGGTAAGTAGGATCGAGTTCAGGATCTGTTTTTTCAGTGTTAGGGTTGAGAGTCTCGAAGCATATGACTCCTTCAAAACAATCTTCCAGGGCCAACCTGTTGAGTACTTTGGTTGCATGTGCTGTGTCTGCATTTGTGAAGATCTGATAGCAAAAACCAATGCATCTTAGGACATTAATGCTATTTTGCTTTCAATTCTATATTTTTGGATTGAAACTTACTATTTTGCGCTGTGGCATAGAAAGTAGAAGGTTCCTCAACGCCGGATCAGGCTGCAGGGCATCATAAGGTAATCTTCCATGAACATAATCGTGGAATTCATCGTTGTCAAATTCGTAACCAAGAGCCTGAAACTCATTTTAGTTTCATATTAGTCGATGGATTAACTTATGCATCATTGTCATTGTAAGCATGAAATCTGTTTTGTTTACCTTTAAACCTGCCATTGTTGTTCCATGTTCTCTGTATAGCTCCAAACACATATCAGGCACTTCACTTTCTTCTATGTGCAAGTATTGCAACATGAACTCTGCACTTGATTTTATCATTTTCATTATTAGTACAGTAATATGTAGTCATGGATCTATAGCTACAATTGGTTCACTGAGTAGATGCCTTCTATATTCTTGCGGCAAGCTGAGTTGACACCTGAGCTCATTGGGTACAGAGTATCACCCAAATCTGAGGAAATGAACCCATATATTAGCTACAGAAACACATATTTACTCAACTTATTAGGGTCTAAATAGTTGGCTCGTAAACCTTATAACCGAGCTTGGAATTAAGTCTAGGCTTGTTTAATAGACGAGCTGCATTTTGTGAAGCTTGGCTTGCAAGTCGGCTCGTTTATTAATTTTCTATTAATTGATATTATATCAAATATGGTTTAGAAAATATAAACATGTAGTATGTGCAAGCATTATTTATCCTATGTTTAGTTATTTCGAGGTTAAGCTCATTAACATGCACTAATGATTTTATTTTAAAATTTAATGAATTTAAGTTTATGATAAATTGTGAACGAGTCATGTCGGAGCACAAATTTGACTACTATGTGCTAAGTCGAGCTTGTTGAGTCGAATTTGAGATGGAGCTGAATATTTCTAGGCTCGATTAGAGTCCTAAGCTTGACAAGAAAACCGAGTGCCTTGCTAAAGCATGAGCAACCCGATTCATGTAACCGCTTTAGAAAACCGAAAACCACACAGTTAAAAACAGACTTAAACGACACCGAGTTTCAATGAGCATACCAAAGAGCAAGCACTTAAACTGAGTTCCATTTGATCTGCAAACACCATCCATATTGTAGCTTGCAATTGATGAGAAATGAGAGGTCGATGATCCAAAATAGTTGCTAGCTCCTTATATATACATATATGAGAATTTAGTGATGACGTCTGCAAATTGAATTCAAGAATATTACTGGATTTATGCCCAAACCTACCCATTTGTCCAACTAGTCTCTTCGCCTTCTTCTTTATATAATATGACATTACTGATAAATTAATTACAAACACTAATTTAATTTTGTGGTACAATGAAGATATGTGCGCGCATGCATGCTTGTCAAGATGAATTGATGAGATCAATGTGTGCACGAATCTATCATTTTCCTATGATCACATTGGTATGACCAAAGGAAAAACAGAGCTGTATAAACTGGAAAATAGAAGACACAGCTCACATGATAAAGCCTCAGCTCAATCGAGCGTCCATGGCAATTCCTTTTACTACGGGTACACCAATACTAACCATTTAAAACTGGAAATTGGTTACAAGTTCATGAAATAGAAATGCAAGAATGATAACAAAAGAAAACAGAGGAAGAAGAAAGGTTACACAGATCTCAACCCCTTTTTCTCTCTACTCTCGCTTCATTATATAGTCATTCCATTTGGAAGGTGGAGCACTAGCCCTAGAGGTGCGACGTGGGGAATTGCTTGGCTG
>JAYMTA010001523.1:0-19657 GCA_036897625.1 Pelargonium cotyledonis
CCCCCCCTCGAAGTGCGGCGAGCCTCTCCTGTCAACGTGTTCATTTTTTAACACGTCAGCATGCCACGTCAGTATTTAACGGTTCCTTATGACGGAATCTGACGGTGGGTATTCAATTGGATACGAAATAGAAGTGTGGGTACTAGATTGAGAGAAATAAAAATTTAGACACTAAATTAGGTATTTTTTGAAAGTTTGGGTACCAAAGAATTAGTTATCCCTAAAATATTCGGCGAAATATCGCAAAACGACAACACTCTGTGAGATGTTATAAATTCGAATTAATAAAAGACCGTAAATAAAAACGTCAGCCGACCTGGCAGAGGGTGGGACCCTCCGATCCTTGGCCGAAGAAGAAGCTGACATGGCTCCACGTAGATGATGATTCATGGCTGTGGCAGTTTTCAACTACGACACTCCAAATTATTCTTGCTCCACTTCACATCTCAATTCACATCACAAATATCACATGCTTGTTGCTGTGCTCAAATTATTATATGAGAAAATTGCACCGACTCTTACGTGAAATTCACTAATCAAATGTTACTTTTAGTAGTTTTAATCGTTATAATTGATAAATTTTATAACAGATGTTGATTAATTTTTTTTAATGTCTAAATGTCCTTCCCCTTCTTCCTCTTGAGTTGATCAAGAAACAATATTGTTTTATTATTTATTTTATTTTTTTATTCAAAGCTTAAATACCTGTTTAGTTAGACTAAGGGGTAAAAAGTTCTTTTTCCTATGCACACTAACGGTTAATTGAATGGAAAACATTGTTTGTAAATTTTAGTAAGTTTATGTGAAATATTTTGCATTGTGTTGACATCTTTGCAACAAGTGAATTTTTCATAGGAGTGTAATGCAATTTGCCCTTATTAAAACATTGTCATTTCTCCAAAGTTTCCTAATTTAAAACTCATTCTCCTTTACTAAAACCTGAATTTTGTCAATGAGTTTTAAACAAATGAAGTTATCAAACCTTGTGAAAAATCCTGTCATGCATACCTTGGAGCAGAACGGATGCACATAGAGTGTATTGGGGCAGCTGCCTCCATAAAATAAAATTATTTTTCCATAATTCTTGTACTTGTCCATTAAACCTCTTATATTTGTATGTATTTTTTGATAAAATTGATATTAATGCCCCCCACAAGATTTTTTTTGTCGTAATAATTTGATAAAAATATTATTCTTATAATTTACTCTCACAAAATAAAAATTCTGAACCCGTCCCTATTTGAGAGTAACTGAATTAAAAGATAAGTGTTGAGGACATGATGTTGGACCACAACTTCCACCTCTTTCTCTCATCCATGACCATCTCTACTTTATGGAACATAGTTTTGAGTTTTGACTACAAGATTGTGACACACTTGACACTCCCCTAAAGCTTCATGGTTCTTTTCATGCAGTGTATAATGTTGCTCCTAATATGGACAGTTACATATTTACTCATAAATGTTAAATGTTAAAACTTAGAACCCAATCACTTGACAACAAATAAATGATGCAAATTTCTTCAAAAAGAAAAAGAAAAAAAGACAACAAACGATGCAAATGGACCAACAAAAAATGCTACAACAATTATATTCTGGATTCTTTATGTTAAGTTTCAGTAAAATAAGCCAAATCTAATGGACAGGCAGCAAATGAAACAAACGAAGAACATCAATAGATAAAAGTTTGAGTTGCTAAATTGTCCAACATTTATATATGCATAACTAAATTCTACACATTCGTAGCCCTAAAAAAGGTCAATATGTAATTATTCGAGACAACTCAGGTGGAAACATAAATAGCGATAACTAACCAATTACTAACTACCGGTAGAGTTGGAAAGTCGAGGAACAGGGGTGGGCCAGCTAGGCAGCAGAAGTGGGAGGGCAATGCATGAAAACGTTGACGGAACCCCTGCAACCAACTTAAGCGTTCTCTTCTTTACGTTACACAAAAGAATATGAGAATGCACCTTAGATTCATCCGTTCTTAACGATGAAACGAAAAACAAATACAATAAGTCTCCATTGTGTGGGTGGAAAGCCACAATTGAATCGAATCTAACCTTAACATTCTGATAACACATTCTAGCTAAGGATGATTCTCCTGAATCCTCGATTTCACTAAAATCCAACTCATGCACCAACTCCCAAGGCTGGTCATAGTGGTCAAGTTCCCAAATAAACAAATTCAAACCATATCCATTTGCGTTTTCGGTTGGATCCAACTGGGCTATTCGAAAACACCCTTTGCACACTCCTATTAGCGAGCCTCGGCTACATGCTTTGTAGCCTAAAGGAACTGAAATACGAATAAAATCTTCGACAATATTAGCATGTGGATTGATTCTTAATCCGACGACATGTTTTTGTATTCTTCCCATCCAAACCATCATTCCATTGTAGGAAATGAGATCCGGCCAAGAGCTACATTTTGGCAAATAATCCATGTGTCCACACTCCTCAGGCACAATTATTTTTCTCCACTCCCTAGTATTGTCATCTGATGAGAAGATCTCCACATACATTTTGTGAGAAGAAAAGTTGTTCGAAATGGTAAAAGTGGCACGCACTACCTTAAATACGAAACCATAACCATTATCGTCGTCAATGACTAAAAGACATGCTCGATTTGTTAAAACATTTGAATGAAAAGCAGGCGGCGGGAGGGCGATCAATTGCTTGGTGAAGGGATTGCAGATGTAATAAACATCGGGACAAGGTACCGAAGAAAACAAGACTAAATCTTTACAAGTCGCATGAATATTACAAAGTTGACTATCTTTCTGGATGATAAACTTTTGAGACTTGAAAGCTAGTGATAAATGATGGCATTCAAAGGAATAACTAATTATATGGTGGAAATAGTCACCCGAATAATAATATTGTGTGAGGAGAGCCAACGGTAGCTCCTTGTCGGACTTGCGATGAATCTGAAGCCAACGGTGAAAAAAATATGAATCAAATGATGGATTGGTATCGATGAGCGAGAACCAACGTTTGCATATGCATTTGCACTAAGTTGCATATTTGGGAGAGCCGAGTCTGCACAAAATTTCTACCAATAATTCGTCTGTCATATCAGAAATATGAGATACTGAAGAAGAAGATCGACTCATCTTGTTGCCACCATCACTCGCAATGCAATTCTCCGCCATGATCTCTACACACAAAAACCCTAATGTGTTGTGTTCATAATATTGATCTCTAGCTTCTGCTAAAACCCTAGGGTTTTTGTGTGTGATGAATTCTACTAATCAATTTAGGAAACAAATTTAAAGTACCGAATCTACCCCTGAACGTACACCCAATTGCACAATCATATTACACTTAAAATATGATTTCAAGAAGTATCAAAATTCAAACCGACAACATTCACGTTTTACGTTTAGTAAAAACATCAAAACAGTACACGATTTTTCATGTTTCATATCAATTTGGTCTTTGAATTTCATGTTAATCTTATATAGTCTCGAGTATGGACCCAACTTAGTTCTTGAATTTTCATTAAACTCAAAATAGTCCATAAACTTTTAAATATTTGGTCATTAAACTTTTGATATAATCTCTAAGTGCAAGAACAATTTTGAATAAATATTTGAAAGGTCAAGATCAAAATAGGTCAAAACACAAAAGTTCAGAAACCGATTTGGATCCCAAAAACAATCTAATAAGAACTAATTAGGTCACAGAGTATAGAGACGTCACGAGAAGAAGGCACCAATGAAATCTCTAAACAGCTCATGTATTAACACCAATATTTCATAGAACTTGTGATATTGTTTCGAGTTATAGGAAGCAGCTTATGACAGATGAATCTAAACAACAATAACAACATAATATTATAGCAAAACTTTAGCCAAATTGGCAATATTCTAGTTCCAGTAATGACAAGTCCTAAGCAACTTCAAGTGAAATGATGAACCTTCCAATCAGATATTACAAATTTGATAGCCTCAAATGTTCTTTCCATGTTTACTTCAATCCCTGCCTTTGCCTTTATTTTTCTTCTTCTTCTTCTTCCCAGATTTCTGCTCTTCAACTGGAGTCTGCGTCTGCTCTTCCCCAGGTTCCATGGAAGAGTATATTTCCTTGCGCTTCTTGAGAAGATTAACCTTATCTTGTTCACGCTTTTTGCCAATCTGAATAGAGGAGAATTAGCATTCATTAATAAATGCAAGATAAACACGTCCCAGAACATTCAATCGACAGGAATTAAAAAAAAAAAACATTATCACAGCTCAAATTAATATCAAAACACAGATAAAAACATCAAGATGACATTTCAAACCTACTCGTGACAATGAAATCCAGGGAATATAATCTATTAAGCCCACACCAAACACTAATATTGGAGTTGAAAATCATGCAACCTCAGTATAGGTTTCTAACCCAAGAGCAGAAAGAGAGAATACAATGAGTACAAGAAATTACCTCCATGGATTCTAGTAGCCCTCTCCTCTTGCGTGACATCAAAACCTTAGACCTGTTTACATTATCCTTGGCAACTTGTTCCAAACCAGTTAGTATATCTTCTTTGGCCTCAATGCCCTCAGTTGAGTTGTTCACATCTGTGGCAGATGAGTGCTGGGCGCCCTGAAGTTCCATCTTTAATTCATCATGATACTGCTTCTCAAGAAGCATCATCTGCATTATTTAAATTTTGACAGTCGATATGAGTATACTGACAAACTTCATTCACAGATGAAGAATACAAATTTTGTTACATGAAAGCTAACTGAATCACTAGAGCCATGCAATATAGTAACATCCCTTAAAAGACTGTACCTTTCGCTTTCTCTCAGCTGCTTCGATAGCTTCTGCTCGATTCTTGACACCTTCAGCCAGTAAACTCTGAGGGTCATCCAGATCTTCCTTCCCCACACCCGGCAAAGGAAGGACTTCATTTCTGGCAGCAGCTTGATACTCTTTAATTTTCTCTGCATAATCAGGGATATATTTTTCTGCCTCATTGTCAACAAATGGTGACAAGTGTGGTGGAGGAGTCCTATTTAAGCACATAAAATGTTAGTTGATAGAAAAAAATCATATCCATATTTACAGATATGTTCCTGTATATACTTAGTGATAACAATATGTAGGAATAATTCAGTTGACAATATTCTCAGTAGATAAAATGATCACAGCAGTCCTTATCTTACCTTCCAACCATATATTCCTCGGTAGGCAATAAGATTCGTGCATTTACACAATCAAAGACCCATTGTGGTTGAATATATTCTCTGGAAAGGAATATATGACCCTGTGTTGGCCTATCGACTATCTGTGAATAAAAAACACATTCGCTCAGAATTTTGATCCACAGAGAGCATGCTTGCATGCATCATACTAAGATAAAAATATGTTAACATCAAACCTGGTGAGTAATGCTTTGGTCAGATTCCCCAAAAGGAGCTCCGTCTCCCTCCCAAGAAACAGAGCCGCCAAAAGCAGGAATGATAAAAAGCAATGCCTCTCTGGGAACCTGAACATAGAAAACTTCAACTCCTCAGAAAAGAGATATAGAAGGAATCACTATGATAATCAATAATATAAAAAACAGCATCCACTAAAAACAAATTAATTTGAAATATAAAAATACGCATAACCACACACCTCACGGCTCAAAAAGAATTTCACATTCTTGAAGAGTTTCTTACACTCCTTTGTATCTACATCTTCTTCATCCTCAAGATTAACATCCTCAACAAGGTGCATCAAAGCACCCGGTTCATTGGAAGGAAGTTGATGCTGCAGTTGGGCAAGCCTTAGTTCAGATTCTTCAGCATCAGTACCTTTCCTCTGGACCTCATCTTGGCTGGGTTCAGAAGAGGTTATAGCTTTCGACTCTACCACGGATCTAGAACTAGAATCAATGTATCTTGACAAGGCATACAGATCTGCATAGTTCAACAAAGAATAAATTTACTGATACCATATTCGAAACGAACAAATTGGATCATATAAGCATGCAGACCAATATATAAACTATATTATGTTCAAGTGGAACAATCCAAAATCAATTTGAAATTTCATTCTGAATACACAGTTAAAAGCAAACCTGCTGCTAAAGCTTCCAGTCTAGGATCTAAAATTGGTGGATAGTTTACATTTATGGTATGATAAAGTTTGAAATTGACGAAAGCGAGGAGAGTCTGCACCCAATTTCAACAAATAAGTTAGACTGAATTAGATAAGAAACATACAAAAAGAAAGGCATAACAAAATCCACATGAATAGTTGTATGGTAAGAAAAAAGAATGGGAATTTGATGATACTTGTACAAGGAAAGAGTAGCATATCATCTAGTGATTATTTCATTGCCTTGGAAGTAAGCCTTATGGGAAGACCACAATAATGGCTTTAGTAACTTCAGCTTGTTTCATAAGAACAAGTTTCTTCATTTCTTTAATTCAGTTTATTGTGTCTTTCAATAGAGGGAAAAGGAGAAAAGGATAAAGTAATCCACAAAAAAGTTAGAAGACTTTCTTTGGTTTCATTAGCTCAACCAAGAAGTCTCAGTTCTGATATGATATTTTGTTAACTAATACATTAAGCAATTAGCAGTAAAGATGAAGAAGAGTAATATAATGATAATAATATTGTGAAATGGGCAGTGATGAAATTTAAATGAGTAATCATTTGTATATTACCTCGTAGAACTCCAAAAACGTTAGCATGACATTGTAGTCTACATCATCAGGCACGACTTGTTGCAGAGCATGCGGGGTTAACCATGTGATCTTTTGACCCTCAACCTCAGCCTGTAAACACAATGTACAGATGTGTCAAAGAAGCAACAGATGATCCACATGATACACACTCTACTGTAGTCTTTTACAGCTTAAGTAATAGCATGTCATATTACCTGGTAGTAAATTCCTTTCACAGATACAAATGTCTTTCTTAACTTATGAGTACGCGAGATGTAAGCTTGCCATTCATGACTCAACCTAAACAAGGAGAAAATAAAATAAGCACCTGAAAACCATGGACATGATACACAAATACGGCATTCTTAAGCAACAAATTGGCAATTCTTTAATTTACAACAAAATAAAGACACATACCTTCGACAATTATGAATACGCTTAGCCTCAATTTTTTCTCTATGCACAGCAGGCAATGCAGCAAAAAGGTGTACCAGAGAAAGACAGTCATCCAAGTCTCTGAGTGCATCTACAAACTTAGGATACCTACATGACAAATATAGATAACGTCAATAGATTGTTCCAGGGAAAATTTGATGGAAATACTCATAATGAAGTAACCAAGAAACCTCTCTCTAATAAGCCTGTCAAGTTCATAAGTAGGCTGGCGAGATCGTAAACTAAGAGCACGCTCCTTGTTCCGCTTAGCCTCTGCTTTCTTTATCTTCTTGCTGTAAGACCTGATCTCTCTGAATTTCTCAACTAACGGTTCGTGCTGAAGAAATAAAATATCCTTTGTATGGTAATAAGTATGGTGGGCTCCTTTCACCTTTTTCTTGGGTTCCCGGGGGAATATACCCTTGAGAATGCATAGTCTCCTACATGAGACCAATCAATAGAAATAATTATTTCCGTTTCTGTATTATAAATAAAATACACTGGTAATATTTTAATCAGTTGCAAACCCACTAAAATTTGATGGGAATAAGAATGCAACAAATTCTGTGCTACAAATTTCCTACATTGATAACCTAAGCCCGTACCATTTGAGGGAAGCATTAGTCTCTGGTAGCAAGTTAATACTCTAAACTCAAATTACAAGTACATACGGTTTTATAAACATTTTTAGGAAAAAAAATAAGGATTCAGAACTTATTACTAGATAGCATTACAGGTGTGGAACATATACTCTTATAACTAACCACATTAAAGGGAAAACAAAGCAAATATAAACAGACAAAAATAACTATGAATGTCTACTCCTATAATTCAGATACATTTTATTGAATCTTAATGCTTCAACTTAAAAAATAAATCAGATAAACAGAAAAAAGGGTTTCAAGTTCCATTCTATTCTATTTTCATGTCTCTAGCAACAATTAGATTAAAAAAAAAAAACTGAAATTTAACTCTAAACACATTAAATCAAATAACTATTGGAGCACGAGCACTTGTACACTTCATATAAGGTGGGAGAGAGAGAGAGAGAGAGGTACCTGAAGAGGGTTAGGCTGAGTTGAAGCTGCTTGACGGCTTGTGTCCTGGTGATGTACCTCGCAGCATTTCCTTCCTTTTTCTTTCCCTGGAAAACAACAAAGAAAAACACCGAGAAAGGGTGAGAAATTTGCACGCGACTGAGCCGGAACGCTTCGAAGAAGCCGCCGTGGCGGCGATATTGAACTTACGGCGGGCCTGTAATGCTTCGGCATGGCTGCGGAGGCGAGAACCGGTTGGAATGGGAAGAGAAAGAGAACGAGAAAGAGGCTATGCTTGGAGTGTATATTTAGGGTTTAACAAGAACAAGACGCAAAGGAGGTGATCACAAGCTGGGCCGGGCTACGAATCGCTGAAAATGGGCTAATATTTGGACTAGGCCCATTATCTGTTGGGCCGTGCAGTGATGGGCTTTTGTAGATTCTCAGCCCATCATGGTTTTAATAATAAATAATACAGTAATAAATTGTGGGAGCGAAAATATCAAATATGAGCCTCCAAAAATTCAAGCTTCCCGCCCGCCAAAACCACCGTCCTCTTCGTGGCGCCAAAGCTGTGCTCAGTACATAAAAACAAACTTTATTTTCGTTCCGATAACGATTCGTCGATTTTTGACCTTTTTCTGTCTCTATATCTCCACCATTCTCACTTTCAACAGCTCGATTTGGTTGGATTCTTCTCAATCTGCAAATGGAGAGCTCAATACCCAAAACCTACTTCCAAGACATCGGATCGCGAGAGCTCAACGGTTTCAGAGGTGTTTATCTTCGTCTCCTCCTATTTTCTGATTCCGAGTTCTCCGTTTTTTTGTTCTCGTTGTTTTGACGTTTCTGTTGATTCTATTCAGTGCGAAAGCGGCCGTACTTGGATGATTTATCTCTGAGTTTTGCTGAAATTGGTGTTGCGGCTGTGGAGCACGACGGCGATGAAACGCCGCCGCTGGCTGTGTCGTACGGCAAGGTAAGCTTTTCCTCATTTCTTGTTTGTAACATTTTTGCTTGAAAATTATTGTGTTATGTTGTTTCATCTGGGAACCCTAATTTTGCAGACAATCAAGGGTTGTCATATTCTTGCTGTGACTGATGAGGACGGCTATGTGTCTTTGTTTGATACTCGTCGGAAGCTTCCTTCTTCCTCATCTTTCCAACACAATGCAGGTTTGTTTGCATCCCCTGAAAAGTTTTGTAGTTTTAGGTAATTTCAGCTTTTTATTAATTAATTTTTTTTCTGGAAAATTGCCAGAGAAAGCCAGAATTTGTGATTGGGTTGCTCATCAAAATGCTGTTTTTGACATAACTTGGATCAAGGTATTTTACATTTCCAATTGTTCCACATTCCCACTACTATTCTGATGTACTATTGTATTTGGAACTGAAACATTTCTTGGTCTGCGTACTAAAACAACAGCTCACTTACCCCAAATTCAACAACTGAGCTGAATTGAGTCTTTAGGTTAGACATGGTGATGAGTTTAGTAAACATAATTGGTGGTATGTTATTTGTCTTAATTCATTTTGCAACTGGAACTGGTGGAACATTTTTTAACAAGTACAAAATCCAAAATCAATGAAGAGCAGTATTGAGTTGAACGATAATCATATCAGAAACATGAATTCTTGCCTTCATGTGGGTTGGAAAATGATGATAATTTTGGTTCAGTCAAACATGAATTATTAGCTCTCTGAGACTTTCTTTCTTCTGTCTGTTTTTTTACCTTCCATTTTTAATCATACCTATTCAATTGATATTCTTGCAGGAAGATACACAGATTCTAACTGCTTCTGGAGATCAAACTGTAAGTAGCAGACTTTATATTCCATTTGAACTAAGAAAAGCTTTTCAACTTCTTAGGGATGTGTAAAAGTATTGGCAATTCTCCTGATGCCTGTTTCATTGGATATTATAGATAAAGTTATGGGATGTAGAGCAAAGTAAGTGCATTGCAGCTTTGTCAGGGCACACAGGAAGTGTGAAATCTCTCTGCTCTCATCCAACTAATGCTGGTGGGTTGTAATTTGATTTTTATCAGGTCACTGTCTTCTTTATTCCATTGAAAGAAGAATAAAGCTGATGAGTTAATTATAATTCGCTTTTGTTCTTAGATCTTGTTGTCTCGGGTTCAAGAGATGGGTCCTTTGTTATATGGGACTTGAGATGCAAATCAAGTTCCAGAAGTAGGCGTTTGGATTATTGCATTTGGTAAGATATAATTGTATAACAAAGTTTTTCTCTGTGTGATTAAGTGAGCTATGTTTGCACTCCTTAGTACCCTACCAGTACCATTTTGAACTATATTCTGTTTAGTTTAACTATTCCACCCTTAATTGAATTCAGCCCAGCTGCTATGGTCAAGGGTGCTCATCTTTCGCCTCAAGCAAAGCGTGTTAGGCGTAGCAAGGTTTGTTTTGCCAACATGGTTATTTCTATTTTATCTAGTATATTATACTATTCACTAACATCTAGTCTCTTTCAGGCTGCTTCAATGAGCATCACATCTGTTCTATATCTCAAAGATGAGGCCTCCATTGCCACTGCTGGAGCAGTAGACAGGTATGCCAGAAGCATTTGTACTTTAATGCTATGTTCATGTCATACTGATATTCAAGTCATTGTTTGATATAGTGTAACACAATATGTTCATCCATATGTTTCAGTACTTTGAAGTTCTGGGATACCAGAAATATGAAAAGTGCAGTCACTCAGACAAGTCCACATCCTGGCTCAAGTGAAAAGGTCCGTATGAATTGTATCTTGATGCTAATTTTACTACAATGCTATCCGGAGAAAAAACAAAACAAAACAAAGCTGTTCAAGTTGGATCATGATTTGTCACACATCTCACTAGTCTTGGATTAGTGTCTACGACAATAGTTGGATTATTTACTTTTGTTCTACCGGGAACTCATTTATATAGCTAGAAGTATCTGGAGCAGTAGATATAATTGTGTCTAACAGTTACATCCAACTGAGTTCTAAGATTATTTTTGATATCCTTGTATCATTGCAGGAGAGGAGATTACATGGTGTTTGCAGCCTGTCCCAAGATACAAATGGGGTCTTTCTTTCAGCCTCATGCATGGACAATAGGTATCTTTTTATAACTAGCATCTTACCCTTCAAAGGTTGATAAGCTAGAAGTAAACGTGTGCCACAAATTTTAAGCACCATGAGTTTTACAGTCTGGTAATTGATAATACTCTTTTTGGTGCAAAACTGAGAAAAATTGCAATCCCTAGTTCAAGACACCCATACTGAAATAGTATTCTTGCAAAAATTGTTTTGATGCCAGTGTGTTAGAGAATATAAAATTTTGGATTGATGTTTTCTTTTTTTACACCAGAATATATTTGTACAATGTACTCCAGCTTGAAAAGGGTTCTATCAAATCTTTCTCCGGAGGCAGAATAGAATCATTTTATATAAAGGTGTGTCTTGGTTCTTTGAACCCTAGAATTAAATTCTTCATCTTAGAGGTTGCTTTGTCTTACACCCTGCTACAATTTGAAAATTGCAGTCAGCAATTAGTCCTGATGCAGCTCACATACTCAGTGGTTCTAGTGATGGAAAGGCCTATGTATGGCAGGTAAGGGCCCTTTATGTTTTCTCATCTTTCAGCTACATCTACTCACTCATTCCTAACTTTTAGTTAAGTATATAATATGAGCCATGTCAATCGCAGGTGAACAAGCCTCAAGAGGATCCCATCACCTTGACGAACCATGATGGAGATGTAACAGCAGTAGATTGGTAAAAATTTTAAGCCTAATGGTACTTTGTTCAGGCATTGTTTGGACAATTAATCATTTTCCTAATCTTATTTCGCAGGTGCCCATTTGAGGTTGGAAAGATAGCAACTGCTTCAGATGATTTCACTGTAAGCAAGAGAAAATAAATAAATAAATCATACTTTAAAATGTGTTTGATATGGTGTTATTTATAAATATCTTTGATTATTTCAGGTTCGCATTTGGAACATTCAGAGCAATGACTGCACAAGCACAAGATCCTCATCTTCCATTAGAAGGAGAGTCATGGCAATTCCAAGTGATGAATGTAGAGAACTTGTAATGAACGAGGAACCAAAAGATCTCACAAAGAGTTACGACGCTTTGTCAGATAAAGCAGAGCAGCAAAAAATGTCATTTAATCCGATCCTGATGCCTAAAATCAGTACTCCTGAAGCCCATAAGATGAAGCACTCATCGAACTTTGAGTTACAAGAAACCTTTGAGAAAACCCCTGAAGCTGCACTGAAAAGCCCATCTTCTGTATTGAACCCTCCTTGCTCTCTGAAGAAAACAATTCGAGATTACTTTTTAGCAGCCTTGTAAAAGGATCCTACTCCCTACCTGGGTCGGTTCTACTCGTGTCCAGAAGTACATTCTGTATAGAATGTTGATATGCTGAGATTTCTCTGTGAAGCAGGTGCGCTGGCGATTCTTTATGTGCAAATCACTCCCCAATTGTTGATCCTTCAGCTGAACAGTCTTGGTCTGAGATCTTGCAGAGGATCAAAATGTACAGAACATACTGGGGATACTTAAAGGCTGTACTGCACTTTCATAACATACTTTCCTCCATTTGAAACCTCTCAAGCATATAAGGATAAATGTCAAATTGCTTGATTGTACATTTTAAGGTGTCTGAGCTTTTGAATTACAGTTCTTTCATGTATGTGAGATGTTTTAGACTGCGTGTTTGAGCTGTTTCCTGCTAACACGACACGAGTTTAAATTGATATATTACTTTAACAAGGGTAGCCCAGTTGAGAATTTTGGTGACTACCCAGTTGGCAATGACATAAAATAAAATGGTTTTAGGGTTGTCACAATTTAAAGAAACATTTGTGTATGTCAAGAAAAATGTACTCAGCCATATATACATATGCTAAAACACTGATGATTTTATTTGTACTAATAATTATGACAGTATGTTACACTTAGTTTCACTACATTAAATACGGAATTCTTTACCGGGTTGGGGCTATACCATAATGACCATACTCTACAACCTTGATGCATGGTGAGACTCCCAGCTGAGAAAAAATTGATGCCCAAAAAGAGTGTACAGTCCCGAGTACGAGTGTGTCAGCCTCAATGCTCTCTATATGGACAGGGAAATTGAAAGTAAGTTCACAGCAAGATATTAGGGAAGTGCTAGGGAAGAGAAAACAAGTTCAAAATAAGTATTGGATTTACAGTAGATGATTCTCACCTCTCTAATGAATAACATGAAGCTCTTGTTTTGCTATGAAGTAATGCCCAATGAGATTGCCTGGTTCGATAATGAACTGTTCCTGGAATTTTCCCATTCGTTTACTTGAAATATCAATGGAAAGATCTCTAAAATTTGGCAAGCCTTCCACCTGTACGCCGTCTCCGCAGATAAGGAACTGATTCCCAACAATAAAGGATCCCGATACGCGAATTGCAACTCCATCTTGTCCATGAGCACGGCACTGAAGTTTTTCCACTACATGCACAAGTTTTTCAGAAGGCCAGTCACCAGATAATGTACTCCGAATGTTTGCCAAGGTTGCAAAGATTTCATTTGGACCAGTGAATTGGTTCCCCGAAAAGCTAAAGAACGAACAAGTTGGCTCAGTAAAAAAAGTAACAGAATACATTATGTGCAAATAAAACGAACTGCTATCTTAGAGCTTTAAATAATCATTCACCAAAACCATATTTCCTATTCCTAATTGAAGCCCTTCTTACAAGCTAAACCAAAACTTTGGTGCCATTAATACAATAAAATTGGATATATACTGTATAGATCAGTACCTGAAAACTGAACTTTCATTGTATAAGGTCTTCGTATGATGCCAAAGTTCATCTGGCCCATCAAAAAGCAAGTAATAGTGTATCGTCAACATCTGGCCAAGTACGCAAGAGTTAGTATCATTAAGTAAACTTGAGAAAAGATACGGGCAAAGATGTTGACATGACCATAGCCAAAGTTGAACAATTACAATCTCTCATCCAACAATAGTTTTACAACCTCCCCATGTTGGCACAGCTTTGCCAGTAAGACAACAGACCTTTGGATCCAAAGCAATTTGAATTCAAAGGATCCTTTTCCAGGCAAATCATTATCCCCTTATACAAATAACCAAATCCAGTGGCAATATATAATTTTTTACTTGAACACTCAACAAAAATGACATGTAGGAAGTTCAATTTATATGGGGAGAGAGAGAGAGAGAGAGAAAGAAAATAATAATAATAATAATAAAGTGTACCATGACATAGACGGTGAAGAAAATTATGAAAATGCGTCGAAAAAAAAATCACTACGTAATGGACCATTACAACCTGTCATCTATACATTAAGCACAACTCAACAAACTTCAAGCAAGCTGGGGACTTCAAAGATAGATTGAAGACATGCTTTGTAGTGCAACAAATTGTTGAAATATGTTGGTTTATCTGCCACATGAAAAGGTCTTCATTGGATGTGTCTACCAACTACCAATTTCCAGGCTTGCTGGATCATAGACCAACTCAATTTAAATAGAGCTTTTTGACCTCTTGAAAAATCCAAATGTTAACGTACATAAATGACTCGCTTGAAAACTTTTTATGTACTCACATCTGCCAAATCCTTCATTCTTTGTGTCGGATCAAAAACACTCCGGACAAATGCTGCTAAGTCTACTTGGGCATGCTCGTACTTGGTAATAAATGGGTGCAAAAGAAGCTGCAGTTCGAGAAATCCAACACAGAATGTCAGGTTCAGTTTGCACGTAATTATCTTATATTCTAAGTAAAGATTCAGAAGAGTGTATGATTGACATGAGAAAATAACATGATGCAATACAAAAAGGTAATACAAGGTTAATTAGGCTTTTTTTTATGAGCTCTCCCACATTCAAAACAGTACAAATTTGTTCCTTCTCCGCCACGCCACATATTCAATATAATGACTCAATAGGCAAGAATGAAAAATATATGTGATAAATGCCAACTATAACTAGTTGATTCGAAATTGACAAGAATACATGCTTCAGGTATGTAGAGTAATCTAGAACATTCTAAAAAAAGCCAGAGCTGCTGTACTGTTGAGCTGAATTTGAGATCTAGCTAGATTCATATTAGCCTCCTGGTTGGATACATATCTATACTGATCTAATGCATGGTAATCTTCTCCTTTTTGTAAATGACCAGTTAGCATGGTCAAACAGCTATGCGCAGCTTAGAATTTTTACATAATATCTCACAGAAAAGAAAGAAAAAAAAAAACTAAGTCTATGACGATATAATAAATTAATAGTTGGTATGGGATACTAGTATAAAAAAGTCAGCATGCAAACACACAATTTGCCAACTTTGGGTGGTATGAAGATGTCACCATAATCGACAAAACAAGCTTATCTAAACGGTATAATCACAATCCTTTGGGAAGGAAACTACTCAATTAGATGTTTATACACTATATAAAGTTTAGTGAAAAGTACAAAATACTGTGGGCAGTCTAAATGCACCACCAAAATCTACTCTTTTAATGTTTGTAGTTAGGGTTTGCCATTTACTCACCTGCTCAGCAGTTGGCCTAGCATCTGCATCCTTCTGCAGACAAACATCAACAAATGAGGAGAACTCCGGTGAAAAACTATTTCTTGAGGGTGATGGTGATGGGTCATCTAAGATCTGCCATGAAGAACCATTAGCTTTGGTCGCAAAACAGAAAACATGACATGCCAGTCATTGTACTATCGAAATTAATAAGAAGCAAATCTAAAACACATGAAATAGAGTATAGCAAAAACATCTTCGTGTCACCTGCAACATCAGATTTACAGGTCCTTCATTAGCTGTATAAGGGAACTCTCCAGTACCACATTCCAAGAGTGCAAGACCAAGGCTCCAAATATCAGCTGGATAGGAATAATTTTCGTTTCGAATTCGCTCAGGTGACATATAAGTTACAGTTCCAACAAAGGTAGCGCACTGGAAAGTTACATTCACATACAAGTTAGCAGTAACTCTATAACATTCACATCAGTGTTTAAGGGTAACTATGAAGAAATTATCACCAATTCAAGATGAGTTGCATTAAATGGAGATTGAGGAAACGAGAAAAGAAAAACAAAAGTTGTATATATCACTCACCATAGCCATTGAATTCTCTAAACCAGCACTTATACCAAAATCTGTTATTTTTGGCTCTCCTTTTAGATTTACAAGCAAATTTGCAGGCTTGATGTCTCTGTGAACTAAATGTCTGACTCCATGCAAATAACTTAGTCCCTAGAAGAATAAAAGAAAGAAGAAATATGATCATGGGCTAAAAAGAATGCAGGCATCAAGGTTCTGGAATGAGTAAATCCTAGCTGAAAAGGCACAAATATCCCTACTCGCAGGAGCTTCTGAAACATAAATGAAAGGACTGGTTCTGGAATTCTGTTTTGTATTCGTAAGACATCTGCCAGTGATCCTCCATCCATGTACTCCAAAGCTATGCTTATCTGCCCAGAGTCTGGAGTGTAAAATGCCCCATGGAATTCCACAAGACCCTCATAACATGGTGCCTCACACAGTGTCCGTATCTCAGTAAGAAGCTGTTGCCTTTTCTCCTAATAAGCAAATATAAGAAAAGTAAGCCAGTAGCCTTTTACATACAGCTTCAAAGATGGAACTTGCATCTTCAAACTATCTTGCTATAGCTACGGGCCTACAGCCTACAGGTATATATCATAAACATGCGTGCAAGACGCAGAACTTGGTTATTTTCAAGCTTGGGATTTCTTATTTATTTGTATTATTTCATGTTGTAGAACAATCAATAGCACAGGCTTTTAAATTTTAAACATAAGGTAGAAAGCAAAAAATTCCTCCAATGATAATCAATCCCTACGACGTTGTCTCTCCGTACTTAATGAAACAGGCAGGACATAAACACTTGTAAATGCTAATCCTTAGGTATACAAACAAGACATACTCAAAAGGAAGATGAGTTTATTTTTGTGTAAGCAAATCTTCACTTCAGTCGCGTCGAATATCCTTTTTAACTACTACAAAAAAGATGGTTTTTATTATATAAAAGCCTCTTTCTTTCTGGGAAAGGGATCCGTACCATGATGGACAATTTTTTATCAATATTATTAGTAAGATATTTTAAGCGGCAATTTCAATTTCAATGGACAAACTGAATATATCTTTTAAGAATAACAAACAAACAAGTTATATTATTTCTTTTCAACACCAGACGCACATTTTACACTAGCGATTTCATGAAGCATTTTTTCCCAAGCTTGCTGCCAAACATATGGAGTTAAAATACTTGTGAAGCAGTAAATTAATGAGCTCAGCTAAAGTATGGTGCACGAGAACCCAACTTCTAATTACACTGGCAAAAAGTAGAAACATTGCAAAATGCAGACCTTCTCAAAGATATTAATCTTCTTCAATGCGATGATTCTATGAGTGGGTATATGGATAGCTCTTTGAACAACACTACTTGCACCACTGCCTATGGCTCCAAAAATCCTCATCTCATGAGAGGCACATTGATATGTCTTCTCACTATGGTCTGTTTCATCTACAGGCGATGTTGTGCATTTTTGCAACCCAAGCTCATTAATGTTATACACTCCATGTGACCTACTCAGTAAGTTCACTGTTCCACCATCTGACAGCTGCACTCCATAAAAAGAAGCAATTTCTGTATTAGGAATACATTTAGAATCATATACCTACCATCTCTTTTATTATCAATTTGGAAAGTAATATGAAATTGAATTCAATTGCAACTGGTTTATTTATATTAAAATTCATTGAGTGGTTACCATAACAAACCATCAAATTGATTCATTTGCAACTATATTTCAGTTTCACTTAAAATTTACAGAATATTATAGTAAATTGATTCCAGAATGGATAAATCTTACCATATACGAATCAGATGGGTCCAAACTTGATTCACCAGAGAAACCCTTCTGGGCATCAAACAAAGGCACAAGCTTCTTCTTTAACTCCTCCAAACCAGCCATGATAACTTACTACAACGTTAACAAAAACATCTACACATTTTCATCAGCTCAATCCCTGTAAAACAATCAAAACCCCCATCATTACTCTTTGCAACAGAGGTCAACAAGATTATCTTAAACTCCAAATTAAGAACCAGAAAATGAAGCTCCAAAATTAGCTCAAATTCCATAAATTTATATGATCAAGGAATAGGCATACAGCAGAATACCCAATACAATCACATTGAGAGCAAATTCAAGGATAAAAAAAGAAGCTAAATATCAACACGATTATGAATAAATTGTTCAAACGTAAAAAAAACGTGGATCGAAAAGAAAAGAAAAAGAAATCGAATTGAAAAACCCTAACCTGGATCAAAGACCGTACTGATCAGAGGTTTGAATTGTTTCTGAAAATAGTTAAAATTTGTAAAATTGACAAGAAAATTAAGAGGATAAAAAGCGATCTTAAAAAAGAGGGAATGGGTTAAGAGTAAATTGAAATCAGCACATACAAGTTTAAACTTTGAATCACACAGTGCGGTTTACGCAAATAGTCCCAACTGTTTAGCTAATTAATTTAATATCCTTCAAAAATAATTAAATTAATATACGACCCCACATGTTGGTTACAAATACAATTATCCAACCAGGTTAGGCCCAAAACTAGGAGACCTCAAACTCGGGCCTGGCCCATAGTACTTTCTGCTTCTCTACTTCTCTCGTTAGTTTCAACGGTTGTGCCAGGGGCTTACAACTTAGCCAAACTCGGTATGTTAGGCACCTAATTACATAACGCGAGCGTGTCCACGCACACACATATATTATTAGATAAGGTTGCATTAGAAGTTGTCCGAGCCTCCAGCTTCTTTCATAAAATGTGTACAAGACGACAAATACAATTTAGTATGCTCATTTGACCGAGTGAAAAGAGACTCATTAAAGTGTTTTGATTTATTTATTTTTGAAAAAATAAAAAAAACTTATTGATATTGTATATTTACTCTCGTACCTTCATATACATATGTTGTAATGAACTCTACAAATATTAACTAACTCTTTATATGAAAAAACATTTGATAATTATGCAAAAACAAAATAGAAAAAAAACACTTATTTTGAGACAAACTGTAAAAATAAAATATATATGATACTCATATCAGAATGAAGAGTATATTTGTTTTGAGAAAAAAATCTGACCAAATTATAAATAGTTAAGATTTAAACATCCAAATAAGGTGATGTTATCTCAAAAGCTAACACCGTGTCAGTCTCAACAAATTTCTAAGCGTAAAAGCTGGAATCCATTTTTTATGTCTGGAATGAGACTGTTTGCTCTAATTTAATTTATATTATGTTTTTGTACAATACAGAGTAATATAGTGTATATATAGCAGCTCTCCACTAGAGAACTCAAAACTATCATGACACATCATGCAATGTAGCCAAGGCCCAAGTGATTAATATATACTTGAAAAAAAGTGTGATCAATAATAGGAGATTGTGGGTTTCACTATTAAAAATGAAAAGTTATATATATATAT
>JAYMTA010001524.1:0-19652 GCA_036897625.1 Pelargonium cotyledonis
TAATGAGAAATAATTTATACAAATCGCTAATTCTATTGATTACGTTGAATACATAATTTAACATATCAATGTAAATTATAATTAATTATTTATTATTGAATTTTAGTTGTTACACTTGATTATATAAAAAAATTATTTGTTACCATTTTGTAATAATAAGCAACTTATCTTTTATACATTTATATATAATCCCGTATTTACTTTTTTTCTTCAAATCACTTAACCTTCATTTTTTATTGGATCGATAACTACTTCTTTATAATGTAACGTAGATTTTATTACACGTACCCGTGCATCGCACGGGCTACTTATCTGGTAGAAAAAAAAAGTAAAAATCCTTATCCGTGCCCTTGAGACTTGAGTTCTGTTCAGCCCTGCTGTTAGTGCCCTAAGCCCGAAACCACACACTGATTGTGCTTCGTCTTCAATCGAAAGACCCTTCTCTGTTTTCTTCTCTCAGCCATCGATCAGGTCAGCTCTCTCTTTCTTTCCACTTGGTATCAATTTCCCTGCGCCTCCTCGATTTTCACGCCGTCCGTGGCGACCGGAGCTCTACTTCCATTGAGGGAATGGAAGGGGCTTTTCTACTGGATGGTGAATTTGAGGGGAAAAGGGTTTAGCATGGATAGTACCAATGTTGGATGTCTTTTTGTTGCCCCTTTTGATAATGATTCTTCAAATTGATAGTTCCATGGGTGAATGTTTGATTCTGATGGGTGTTTTTAGTTGTGATTACATTAGACTTTCCAGTCAGTATTTTTTTTTCTGTTCAAAAAGATAATTCCATGTGCTAACACGATACTGCTTGTCACTTTTCTTGTTTGTTTGCTTAGAAGCTATAATATTGTTAATTTTTGGATGTTAAAATGATAGTGCTATGTGGTAAGGCAATAATTTTTTGGTGCTTATAAGTAGAAATTAAGAGAATTTCAATTGTTTATAATGGTAGTTCTATATGCTGATACTATCACATTTCAATTGTTTATAATCAGAACCAGAAGCAGTAATTTTATAACTTTTAGCTCTGAAACATAACACTGACAAACACTTTAATTCCAGAATATTTTTAAACCCTAGTCATTTTGTTTTTGTTTCTTGGAAAGGATAGTCTCATCTTCCTTGTGCAAGCACAATATTTAGTTTCCAATATTTGATCTATTCGTCCTATGAAAGTAATGTAGGGTCTTCCTGTGTGGCTGTGTGCTAACAATGTAGAGACATAATAATTAGATGAAGATTAAGATGAGACAATAAATTTGTATTAAAATTTTGTTTTTAAGAACTAAAGTCAATATACTTTGAAGAGAAACCATGTTTTCTAACCGAGCTCTCCATCTTTCTATTTTTTTTTTAATAAGAGTGTGAGAGAGATGTTGTAAATCTATTGATTCGGAGAAGATAAACAATAAAAGGATTTTTTTTTGAAAGAATTAAAATCAGTTTGTTTTACAGAGAAATAATTGATTCCTATATAGGAATAAGTGAGAGCTCAACTTTTGTTTACATGTTCTAGGGTGTTGGACCTGTATTCTATCAATTTTTGATATGTCAGTTAGGAGACACGTAGGTGTCAGCTACATACAATGTTTTTCACGGCACAAAGCTCTTTTGGCTTGAACGTGAGGGGAGTGTTAAGTGATACTCTCGACTTAAGTCCACATATCCACGTGTTTGCTTGGGTTCATGGCCACCTTTGTTATTTGGCTTGCATGTGAGAGGGAGTGTTAAGTGATCCCAAATCAGTATAATATAAAGTGGAAAGACTACATATAATGGTGCAAGTAAAACCCTTCTAATAAGATTGACCTTTTAGTTATGCAATCCCAAACCATTATGTGTAGTCCATTATCAAATTTGACATATATATTCTAGACTTATACAATAGATTATATACTGTTTATTTATTTATTTATCTAAATGAGTCAATTGGTGAAATTCATGATTCTAACTTCTAATAGTAATCATTTTTACGCTAGATATCTAAATCCAATAGTCAAGTATTGAATCTCAATATCATAGTAGTCGTTCTCTTCAACTAGAGAATCGTTGTTTTCGTCCTCATCGTCAAGAGATTTATAGCGTGATACCTCATTTTCTTCCTTGGTGTCTTACAATGGTAGAGATACACCATTTTCCTCATCAATGGCTACGGTATTGTCATTGGAATGCTCTTTTTAATGGTTGTTGTTTTTGTGATATTGTAATTGTGGAGGAATAATAATTCAAAATTGAAGGTTTGGAAGGCAGAAACTCTAAAGTGCTTCGGACATGTATTTGTCGCATGATTATTTACTTTTATGATTTTAATTGTACTTCCTTTTATTTATAACCTTAATAGCTTAAAAAGCCTATGGGCATTTAACTTAAAAAAAATAAATCCAAAAATACTTTCTAATTTGAACACGGCGCACCATATTTGTGCTGCGCCCTGCACCTTTTTGGAATCGCTGTGTCATGAGTTGTGCATGGCGAGGACCATGCTCCGAGCCTTGAGCCATGGTGCGCCATTCATAACACAAGATATGTATTTATCTGATTTGAAAAACTCATGAAAATTGGGGTACATATAAAATGAAGTCTCTGACACGTATCCAAAGAGTGTTCATTTGTCAAGTGTCAGAATACGTGTCAGACACATATATGTAGAACAATGTGAGATTGTTCATGTATGATTGACTGACATACTGATAAAATGTTTGATATGCAGGAATCTGAGAGTTTTCATGTGCAACTAATTAATAGGTAATTAACTATTCTCCAACTTTCTCATGAAAATTGCATATAAAGTAGTGTGGCTATAGCTAATTTAATATTTATTTTAATGTAGTCATTTCTCATTTGGGAAATTTTAAACTATTATTTTATGAGAATTGAAAACGAAATTGAGAATCAATAGGATAATATTAGGTAGATGGTTAGAGTTAGCAGTGACCAGTAATGATTTATTAGTTCGTACTGATGGATGTTATACTACCTGTCACTATTCTCTTAACTTTCTGTGGTAGTTGAATGAATATTAGTAGTGGGCTTCATGATTGCGATTTATAAGGTAGTAGTGGGTGGGAGTGATGGGCTTCTGATAATTACAGTATCGCCAGTGCCTAGTTTCAATAATACTTTGAGGACACTTTTTTGCGGGGCTGCGTTGTGGTACATCTTATAGCCATAAACAGTTTATTAGCAGCGGTTGGATAATATTTAGGCTGCAAACTGGATAACTTTTAGCTGCTATTAGTAGAGGTTGATTAACTTTTAGCATACTGGAGCACTTTTAACCTTGCCGCCGCCAAATGGCTTTTTCCATTTATATTTGCACGATCAGTTTAACAAAGAGTGCCTTCTTGGCTGTTTTTGTTATGATTTATATCTATCTTAGCAATAAAGTAATAGTGTAATGAAAGCTCAAAGCGCAAATGACTCGCAAAGGTCATCTGGGGTCTAAGTGCAAAGCCCCAAGCTTTAATGCAGAGATTCAGAGAAGCACACAATTTAAAACAATTGGAGGAAATTAATAATTAAATCTATTTTCTTCAAATACTAATAGTAGTAAGACTGAAGTATCTTGAAAAACTCTATTGTCCGGAAAAAAGAAACCAAACTAAAATCTAAATGAGTAGCACTGTAGCACCACTTTACCAACTCTATTGTTACAAAGAAGCATTTAAATCGAATAGTTGTAATGATCCCTATCATCATAAAGAGAGGTAACATCATCATCTGAATTATAATTGTTATTTTTCCTCATTTGATGACCCCTCTTCAATCCATTATCTTAATCGTCCTAGTCTCGAAGTTGAAGCATTTTTTAATTTGTGGCAACATAGATGTTGAGGGTGTGAGGGTTGATGATGCTGCGTGATTTCTTTTTGGTGTTGAAACATTTAAGTAGGCCACTTTAGTAGTTATTCAATAAAGCATTATACGTTTAAAGTTATAGCGAGTTGGCTAAAAAAATCCTAAAAGAACGGGCTTTGTGTGTTTTTTTTTTGTTGATAAAAATTCCCGAAAGTGTGGGCGTTTTGGAACTTCATGAAAAATGAAGCTAAGTTGGGGCTTTGGGCTTAGCTCCGCTTCAAGTGGGCTTTTTCGAAAGTAAGAGATCAGATATAGTTAGTGCTCTTGAGATGTTTTTGAAATGGGAATTCATTGCTTTGCATACTTAGATATGGTTTTATGCATATTGCAAGATTGAAGAAGTTATTTGTTGTCAAATCAGTGTGAATAAATTAAAAGGATTACTGCACGTTATTTTAAACGTTATATTCTATTCTGACTTAGAAATATTGAACAATCGAAAATTATAATGCATGTACACTATTTTTCGGCGTAGATGTGTCTGACACATAACCGATATCCGGGCATGTGTTGGACACTTTATTCTACGTGTCCCTGAGTTTTTTTTTTTTTTTTAATAAAAACTTCAATTGGACACATGTTCGAACCTTACATGTCCCCCATTTTTTAAACATTGATTAAACACGCGTTCGAGATTGTAGAATGCGCAAATGAACACAGTGAAACACGTGAGCGAATGTAAAATCCTTACTCATTTACTTACAAACACTCGCACATATATATGTATATGTGTGTGTATGTATATGTACACACATACAAGAATCACTAATATTTTTAAGGAATTTGATTTTAATTCATACAATTTTTAACTTTTTGTAACATTCTATCTTCTCTAACTCTATACATTTACAAAACCCTAGCCTCTTATATGACTCGTATATTTAAAAAAAGAAGTAAATTTAATCAAAGCTCTGGTCCTTCAGTAATCTTAATCTCGTCATCTAGTCTGCCATTTCTCTACATTTTTAGGTTTTGATTTTAAAGTTGTTAATGATGCTAATGTTTCCTTATTCAACATTTAGTATAAACGAGTTTGTATAAGTTTTATTGCATTATTATAGCAAAAGTATGTATAATTTACTATTTTTATAGAGCGTATTCTTAACTTGTCGTGTCTTTGGTTTTATAATAATTGTCTCCGTGCCAGTGGATAACTAATTCCATACGGAAAAACATTGCAAAATGTGAAACCTGATGTAAATATGAAAAGTGAAAGTTTGAACTGATGTCTAACTAGGAATCCCATGTATGATGCTTCAGTCAAGTAAAACTAAGAAAGATGGAATCCTTTCTTCAGGGTTTGTGTTCAAAGTGTAACTCATTGCAGAAAGAATGAGGGATCAAGTTTTTCCAAACAAGATCTAGTTAAGTGGCTACTGTTGTCGGCATCTAGTGTGGCAATAATATAAACTATTGCATTTACCTCGGTTGACACATCCATTGTTTATCATATATCCCAGTTATCTTTATTTTATTTTAATTTATTACCTATTTGAATTAGAAAATATCAAAATATCTTCCAAGTCTTTGTAATTTTTTTTTACATTTTACACTTTTTAGTTTGTTATATTGTTTTGTTTTGCTGTTACACCTTTTTAGTTTGTTTTATTGTTACCCCTTTTTATTTTGTTATTCATTTTAGTCATTGCCAAGGGATATGTGAAAGTGAAAGTTCAGGATGAGCAATGAAGCTTTTGATGGGCTAGTATTATCTGAGAAGTTGTCTAAGCTAAACAACACACAACACAGCATCGAATGTATCCTTTCTTATAAATGCCCAAATTCATATTTGATTATGATCTGAGAACCTCTTAGTCTTACTGTGATTGAAAGTGCTGATCTATTGGGAATTGATGTTAGGGTGTTTTTGCTGGTAGTTTTTTTATTTTGTTTTATTTTGAACCTTTTTACTGATTTATAGCCACTCTTGAAATGTTATTATGCTATGAATGAGGTTTCTTGTACGTATCCGCTCGTTTCTTCTCATATATGGGTATGTCAGCATGAATTAGTCATGTAGTTAGTTTTTGTCATATATTACATGTAATTACTGTTATCATTCAAAATTCAATTTGCACAGGTTCTCGATATAGTACCAGTTTGTTATGTCTACATTTAATATGTCTTGTAAAATTATATTTTGAGTTGCTGCCATTCATTAAGTATCTGCATATTGCTAAATGTATTCCAGTGCATCTTTTTTTTAGGCGTCTGTTATATATTTTTTCTAGCACTTGGTTCATTGAGAAGGCTGCATGTATTTGGTACTATTAGCACAAACTAGAATGTGACATATAACTTAAGATGATTTTCTTATCAGCAACTCGGTAATTTTGAAGAATGGAGAATATTGTTTGAATTTTTCTCGTGTATAATATGTTAAGATCAATTGATTTGAAGTCATGAGCCTCCAGACACATTTGCACCTTTCTATTATTTCATTTGAATTTTTCATCATTGATATCATGATGTGTTTATCCTTGAACACGCATCAGCATTGTCTAAGTGGTGTATATCCCACCGGAAGAAAGCTAAACAGATTGTTGAGACATGGGATAAATTGTTCAACTCAGCACAGATAGAGCAATGCATATCTTTTCTGAATTTGGCTAATGACATTTTGCAAATTAGTAGACGCAAGGGTAATGAATTTGTGAATGAATTCTGGAAAGTTCTACCTTCATCTCTTAAGCTTGTATATGGAACTGGCGGTGAGGATGTAAAGAAAGCAGTAATGAGACTGGTATATCTCGAATACTCTTAAATCTTAATTCTTTTTTTGACATTTCATATTCATTATAAGGTAGAAGTCTGGAAACTGCTAACTGTATGTTCATCATTGCGACTCTGCTTTTCGATTGCCAGTTCTTTATTGATTGATCCTTCTTTTTGTGTAAGCCTGTTGGTTTTGTTGGTACCATGATTTTTCAGGTTGGCATATGGGAAGAAAGGAAAGTCTTTGGTTCTCGGGGTCAGAGTCTGAAAGATGACCTGCTGGGTAAGGATCTTCCATCTGTATTGCTTAGTAATGGAAAGAGTTCGAGTTCAATCAAAGTATTGAAGAAGGACTCTCAGTCAGTAAGAGTGGTAAGCATTTAGCAGTTTTACTTTGTGATTTGTGCTACGTTCTTTTAGTTTATTTTAAATAATTATTTAATGGATTGTGATCTTGCATGTTTGTGCTTATCCATCTTATTTTCAGAAATTGTTGATTGGAGGTCTGCCTGAAAAGATAGTTACTGCATTTCAACCTGTCTATGATGAACATCTGAATGAGGAAACTGTCTTGAACAAGTGTAATGCTGCTATTTTTCATGTGGGTCGAATCGAGGAAGATTTAGAGCACAACTCAACTCCAGGTAAGATTTTTGAAAGTAATGTACTAATGTTGATTATTCTATTCCCCCCAAACTAGGTTTGCATGCTACATGTTACTTACCAAGGCTGATATACTGTGGCAGAGCGAAATTTGATTGGGAAGGGCATAAAATTCTTCAATTAAAAAAATTGACATAAAAAAAGATAGACTTCAGGGCCTCTCTAAGTTAAAGGAGGGAATCACTACTTTGGGGCTGAGGCATTTTTGTTGAAAATTTGAATTTCATTAGTATATAATAGATATTTAGGATGCCAGGATGGGGCAATACCTACTACGGCCGCCCCTAGCTCCGCCGTTGCTGACATGCCATTTGTTCCTATTATTGTTCAATTTTATTTTTGGAAGGTCAATTTAGTTTGTTTAGCTAATTGTCAAAATCAATTAGGTTAATAGTGATTATGCTAAATATCATAAAAGTTGTTACTGTATAATTGTTTCTTGTATGCTTAAAACAATGCTATACAAAGAGATGGCTGTCTGAAAGTTTGTTTAACTAGAAACTTCAGCAACGCAGATAGGGTTGGATTCCTCTTCCGTCCCTTGCCTTTCCAACATTGCGGTTATAGAATTGTCCCCATTTAACCTAGCTGTTATATTCAAATTCGATAGTCTTTTCAAATTGCTTGTATGGAGAACCTGCAAAACAAGGTCCATGAGTTAACAATTAATTATAACTCGAGTCAGTCCTTATTCATCAATTAATTATAAGGAGCTGTAGAGCACTACTGGTAATTATTAGAGCTTGATTCATACCCTGATTATACACCCAGATTTATAATTTTATTAAGTTCTAAGTATTTGGGTTTCTAAGTTACTTTTTCTTTGTAGATTTAGGTTTCCTTTACTTTCTTTTTGGATTTTTTTGCCCCATTAATTTTTCCTTTATAGATCACTTGGGCTGCCCTTCTGGTATGGTCATCCTTCAGAGTTCCTTATTAGGACCCATTATACATGCTTACTTCAACTAGCTGGGCTTAAGGCCCCTAGGTCTGTTTGGGCTGGCCTTGGGTTTTCTAATATGTTAGACCCTTCTGGGTTTTCTGTTATGTTTGGCTCTCTGGGATTTTCTGCTCTATTTGGCACTTGGTGACTTCTTGCTTTTTTCAGCACTAGGAGGTCTCTTGTTCTGTTCAGTTCAGGACCTCCCTAACACGTCACATATGTAATGTCATTTTTCATACAATTTCAAAATTTTAAAGTAAATTTTTTCACAAAAGCGGCAAATATTCTTAAGGAAGGTATAAAGTTACACTCAGATGAATATGTGTTAGAAGTATAATTGTGATATATAGTTTAAAATATTGATAATTAACTACTTACATTTACAAAACGGGGACCACTTAAGGGTTCTTTTCTTGATCCCGCCACTTTTGGTGGGAATTTACAGGGATTCAATACAATTGGGCCCAACCTGGATCATAACCAGCTATGATACCATGTGAACTTTCAATAATGGGTACATATAATGGTTTGGGCTTCTACTACTAAAATGTTAACTTTGTTAGTAGAGTTTCACATCCATCGTCATTTGTAGTTTTTTATCTTATATTTTTCCAATGTGGGTTTCTATTATTAAATGGTTAACTTTGTTAACATATGTGTTTTTATTTATTTATTTACTTTTTCCTTGATTGAATTGTAACAAATTATATGCATATAAGATATAACAAATAAAAAATATATTTTATACATAAACAATTAATGTCCTGCAAATATAAATAAAAGCCAATATTACACTCCATAGAAACAAATTAGACTTTTTCTAATAAAGATTATTATTATTTTTTTAATTTAAAAAATAGGTCAAACAGCGAATTGCACGTCCCATCCATTTTCTTATAATTTTTATTTGTTTAATCTGATTCACATTTAGAGCATGTTGTGCCTTGATTAGAGTTTCCTTGTTTTAAAACATTTGAGTGTATCTGACTAGCCAAGTTTATTATTTCCTTGCTGTCTTTTCTTCTGACTTTACATAATGGCTCCCCTCACTTCTTCCCCTCTCTTTCTCTATCTAATTTTTTTATTAATATATTTTATATGAATCAGGACAACAGCTGGGGTCTGCAATGTTGGATGAACTCCGAGAGCAGGAAAATGTCCTTCAGCAATGTGTTGGGCAACTTGAAAGCGCTGAAATGTCTAGAGATGCATTGGTATCCCAGCTTAAAGAAGCACTTCAGGATCAGGTACTGCTATGTTTTAGTCATGTTTTCTCAAGCTTGCAGTTGCATTATAGAACACATCATGTAATGACCGCTTACTGATCTGAATTTTAACAGGAATCAAAGCTGGAGCATCTGCGTAATCAGTTGCAAGTAAGATAAGTTGCCTTATTCTATTCACTGTGGAAGTGATTGCTGCTTATGGATGGTGTACATGTAGCAATTAGTTCTGTTATGGCTCCAATGGGGAGGGCTACACAATGCTGGTAGCCTTCCCTCCTTCCCCAAATCCTGTGAGGTCTGCCAGGTGACCGACCTGTGCCAACCAAAACATTATTCTTTGCTATCCGACCATAATAAAGATCGTATGACTAAGGATTTAGATAAAACATATAAATCTTAGGGTGCAACTTTGTTATGGCTAAACACTGTACCATTCAACCCAATCCAGTTTGATTTGGTTGTACCTGCCCTCTGGTATTGGATCCTTATTGGTTTTAAAAAAACAAACCAAAATAATTATGATATAAAAAGAATAACCTGCTTGCTTAGATTTTTGGATTTAAGTTTAACTTGATATCCAATCTTGTTTTGTGTTGCCTCAATGATTCTTGGAGCACGCGTATGGCCCACGTTGTCCATCTTGCACCTGAGGGGGAGTCCCGCATAAAAATAATGTGGAGTCAATGAATATACTAGTTAACACTTCACCTACTTAGGCTTTTGGTTTGGAATAGAGTTGAACACATATTTATGTGTTTCTATAGAGCAGTCACAGTTAGGGGTGTGCAAATGGATTTTGGATTCGGATATTATCTGGATTTTTTTGGATGTGGATAGTAAAAAATCCTTACCAAGTCCAGAAAAAAAATTGGATGGCATCCTTATCCAGATTCAAAATTATTTTGGATAATGAATTCTATCCAAATATCCAAACTTTTGACACAAGACAAACCATATAATAACCAAAATAAACATTACAAACAACACCTAGAGCATCATCAAAATAATAACAAAGCTAACAACTTCACCAAAATAAGAACACATAAACAGCCCCTTTCGATAGACATTACAGACAACACCAAAAGTAAACATTAAGCACATCACCAAAATATGCTTATAGCTTACATACATCACCTAGTACTCAAATCCATCTAACAACCAAATTAAGCTTGTAGTATAAAAATATATCTAACTATTAAAATTCAAAATCCATCAAATTACCACATTCATTCAATAAATAGGTAATGTATGAAGATTCAAGAAGCTTATAGCTTACATATATCATATATGATAACAACTACTTATCAAACACTAATAAATAAATAAACAAACAAAAAAAAAGTAGAAAAAAGAAGAAGATAAAAAGTGAAACAAACTTCATTACACTCATTACCCTCTTTAATTGTAAGTTACACATCCAAGTCTTCTTTCTTAATCATGAGTTCATCAATTGCATGTTGAAGCCAATCTTGAGTGCGTATTAAATATTTTGCAAATTTAGGAGCTATAACACTCCGAAATTCATCAAGAACACACCCACTTGTACTAAAACAGGATCCTAAAGCTATTACATATATGGGTACCACTAACATATTGCGCGTCATTTGAGAAAGAATGAGGAATCTCATGTTATTCACTTTCCGCCACATCAAATATACAAATTTGAATTTTCATCTTCAATCTTTATTCAAGTATTTGTCTAGCTCATTTTTATTCTCTCCACCACTTTCTTGCCTTTTCATATTCATATATCTTCGCTTTCGATTAATTATAACGTTTTCTGTCTCAGGCACATTGGTCATTCTAACACTATTAGCATTGTCAGCCCCCCCAACTACATGTGAATTATTCAATGTCATAATTGTCTTATACTCATCAAATAGTTGATACACAACATATTTTACCCTCTTTTGCATCATATCCCCCTTCTCACGATCATGCTCATATAAATCATTCAAAGTAATGTCCAGCATTCAAGTTTAGCTCTAGGGTTAATAACAACTCCTATATAAATCAACTTATTCATCTTCTCAACTTTTCTGCTATATTCATCATATTTCTTTGTCATACTACAGTCATCACTTTCAACTCCACATCATCACTTGCACACCATTCTTGTAACAAAGAGTTCACACCAGTAATCTCATGAAAAAAGTTATTGTCATGTACAAAGAGCCTGAAATTCGCTTTGTAGGATGATAGATATGCTCAAGAAATCTGCACATTCTTCGAAGCTCAACCCAGTTTTCTACAAAGAGCTTTCCTTTCCTATCCCCTAATAAAAGTTCAACATTATAAGATGAGTCAACAAAATCATATCTATCAAATGCTCTTTTTGAACAACATTTAACATGATGTAAGCTGAGTTCCAACGGGTGGACTCATCTAACTTCAATAAACTCCTACTTTCAATTTCTCAAATTTCATACTCTTTAAATTGCATATCTTGAATGCAAACTTCTCACATGCTTAACAACTGCCCTAACGTGTGCAATTGAATCTCCAAGTTCTTTTATTCCATCAACATTTACCAAATTTATAATGTGTGCATTGCATCCCATACATTGAATTTTCCCCCCATGATCAATCCTTTTTTTTTTTTTTCAAAATAGTTCACGTCTACATCATTAGATGATGCATTATCAATTGTAATAGTAAAAACTTTAGTGATTCCTCATTCTAATAGACAAGCCTCAACTGACATCCCAATAGACAATCTTCAACCTAGAATTTCATGTTTTATTAAAAAATGGGAAGGGCAGGCAGTGGTGGCAGGAGTGGGGAAGAAGCGAAGTGGAGGAGCTTTTCGGTGAAGGGGGAAAAACGAATAAGAAAAGTCTATTCATTTATAGATTGACAGAGACTTTTAAAAAGTTGTTTTTACATATTTTAAATTATTTCGTGCCACGCTAGAAAATAGTAAATGTTTTTTATTGCCATGCTAGCAAATCTTACTCTTTTTCAACTATTAGAGCTACCGGGGTAATAAGGTCTACTTTTACGTTTACTAAAGAAATAAAGGAGTCCTCTGTTATTTGGTCAATTGGGCTTCTTTGGATTCACACGTTAGTGTTAAAAACTTGTGACCAATAGCAATTACCATTTTGGTCCAACGTATGAAAGTGAAGGATAATTCAGAGATTAAAAATGGTCTGGGGGTTACATTGGGGTAAAGCTGAAAGTTTTGGGACCGTTTGGGGATTTAATCTTTTTATCCATGTATCTTCTTTTGGACAGATGTAAATCCCTGGCATTTGCACTTATTTTTTTAATATAATAATCTGCCTTAAGAGCCAGCAACAGCAACTCTAAGATCAACAGTGTAGTTGTTCATATATTGCACTGATGTTGCTGTTTTGTTTACTATCAAAGTAATTAACAGGTGATACTTATCTTATGTATCTGCTGAATGTACATTTGAACTCACATGCGGGCTGGCTCAAACACATGAAGTATGCTGGTCTATATTCATGAATTTGATCATAGATCTGTGCCTTTTTTGTTCAACGAAAGGGTTCTGTGCTTTTCTATGTTGTGACATGACGTAGATGTCATTCTATAGTTTGCATTTGCAGATAACACAGTTTTTCTTGTGATGATATGCACTTACCAGCTAGGTAGCGTTTGGATTGAAATGTTAATTTTCATGACCAAAAGCCATAATCCAAACATGAAGAATGAAAATCTCATTCCCATTCCTGAGCATAAATTATAATCCAAGCACTACCTTATGTTTTGTGTTTATAGGAATGATTTATAATTATAATGGGTGCTACGTACTTGATATTTACCAGAAGCTTTTGTTGGATGATCATTATTTACTGATGTGTAGGTTGCTCGACGTCGGATTGAACAAGTGAGCAACATAAGGATGAGGCTTGCACCGGCATCTTTTCCTGCTCCCATGACCACCGCCTCTAACCCATCGGCTGAAGTTACTAGGGTGCTAGATCAGATTTTGCCTTCAGTTCAACCAAGCAGTATCTCACCTCAGCCTCCTCATGCCCAGCCTGTGGTTTCTTTTGCATCTTTGAAAACTAGTGAGGAAGAGAACAAGAGATCAGCAGCTGCTGCTGTTGCTGCAAAGCTTGCTGCGTCTGCATCATCTGCACAGATGCTTACCTCAGTCCTTTCGTCCCTCGTTGCAGAAGAAGCTGCCTCTAAGAATGGTGGCTTAACATCAGCTGGTTTTACTACTGGTTTACCTGCGTTCCCCCAAGAAAAGCGGGCCAAACATGACAATCCAATGGCTGTTTCTGAAGTTGGCAATTCTGACATGAGCAGCCCAGCCTATTACACCTCTTTAAAACAGCAGCAAATGACAAACGGCTCGCTTCCATCATCCACAGGCATGTCCCAAGCCAATCAGATACAAGCGCAGTTTGCACCTCCAGGTAATCAATTTGTCCAATCTGGTGGCCTGATGATGGGAATGATGCCTTATGGATTTGCTGCAAATACGCTACCACCTCCACCACCCCTGCCTCCGCATATTGCCATGGGTTTCACGCGGCCTACTCAGCAACCACAGCAGCCACAGCCTCAGCCTCAGCCTCAGGCACAGTCACAGTCACAGCCACAGTCACAGCCACAGCCAGCCACTGGAGGATATTATCGACCACCGGGAATTGGGTTCTATGGGCAAAGCCATCAGTCGACAACGCCACCAGTACCAAGACAATGACTTCTCTCAAATAGTCATTTGAAAAGGGACTTTGAAGAGGTCATTGGGGATTGTATCTTATGTGTGCAAAAAGCGTAAGTGAATGTAGGCACAACACCTCAGGTATTTTGGCTCCTTTTGGAAATGATTATGTACATTATTACTAGGATTAGGCATGTCTTCTAGATGAAGATATTTAGAACATACTAATGGCTCAGGATTTCACTGCCAGGGCCTCACGGGTACTCCTCGGTCCCCACCCTCTATAAGCAACTCATAACAACCAAATTTGATCTTACATATGTTTATTATAAATGACTTTAAGGATATAGAACCTGTCTTGTGAAGAGCCCGCAAATGTTGCATGTTTCTTAATGGGCCGACATTTCATTATTTATTGCTGCTGTGCTGCTCTACATCGAGTTAGATGATGTTATCAGGATTTCTTGTTAGTTTCGCATAACTTGCTGCATTTGTTGATTAGATTTTTTGAATGTTAGATGTTGATATAATAGGGACACAATTCTTGCAGCAAACGATATTTAACTTAGAAGATATATAGTACAGTATTACCCTCATACTCCATTGGACTCTGGCTGGCGAGAATCATTCAGAAGCAGACGTGAGAAGTATCAGCAACCCCCACCGCACCAAACACCATCGTCACGCAAGCACCCAAACTTGGCTGGTCTGGTTTCATTGTTCGTTGGCAACATCTCGCCGTAAGTAACAAAGAAGGTCCTTCAGGGAATGCTCACCAAGAACCCAGGAAGGGGGTAAATGCTGCATCTGTTTCTTCAGGAGTTTTAGGTCCCCATCAGTGTCAAGGTGCGCCTGGATCACTATCCCTCTCCCTCTCTCTCCAGTGGGGTGTACTAGCTATTTCCAGAACTCTCATTATGGAAGGCTTCAGAGCAGAAGGTACTGTTCTTGACGTTAAAGCTCACTCATTTGGCAACAAAGTGGAATGTCCAGGAGAATATATGGTCAGCCCGGTTGCTTCAGAAAACAGACAGACCAACACAGCATGAATACTCCGCCGGCCGGTCACCTCAAAATTCTTCGCACCAAGAAGAAACATCATTAATTAAAAAACCACCTCCCATCTCCAGCTCAGCTATTATTAAGCCAACAGAATTTTGCAAGGAACTCGGACCCGATGGAGGAGACTATCATTGACAGTATAGCGCTCCTGGTAATGGTAAGGTTGCAAGAGGAGCAATCGTAAATCTGTCTCTTAAACATTTCAGGAGTTCTATGGCTCTCCTCTGCTGGAATGTCAGAGGATACTCTGCGGAGATCAATAAGAAACATTATAGCCAAACATAAAGTGGAAGTCTCATGTGCCCAAATGATTTCAGTTTTTCTCCCGCCATGATGGTTATTCCATTTCCATGGCCTTCTCAAGCCAGAGATCATGGCTTTTGCACAAAGTTTTCAGGCCACTTCTACAATGGGATCGGGCATTAATGCAGCGCACATCACTCTCATTCCAAAAATTAAACAACCCCTTGGTCTCACGGATTATAGACAAAGTTATCTCAAACAACTCTCATCAGCGAAGCACAGAGTGCTTTTGTGCAAGATAGCTAATGAGCTCATACATTCTTATAGCTATGAGAGGCCTTAATTATCACACTGCTCTCCTCAAAGCTGCTTGATTTCCAACCGGCCTTTGACCGAGTAGATTGGGCTTTTGTTGATTATTGTATGTAAAAAATGGGCTTCGAGTAGTCGGATCAGAAGTTGGGTGCAGGGTTGTTTTGAATCTTCAATAACTTTTCTGATTAATATATGGATCACCATCCAAGAATTTTACTGCAAGTAGAGGTCTAAAGCAAGGATGTCCAATTTCTCCATTCCTGTTCATTATTATCAGTGAAGCTTTTAATCTGCTAGCTCGAGAGAGCCTCACTCTGGGAAAATTCAAGGGCATTCACATTGGCAATTGCAATTGCACGGTCTCTCATCTGCAATTTGCCGATGATACTATGTTGTTTTTAGATGCCTCAGATTATCAATGAGCTAATTTCAGGGCTTCGGATCAATCTCCGCAAGTCGCAAGTTGTCTGCATCAACAAATGATTTGACTTACTTGCAGATAAACCAATTAAGATGGAACTCTGATAGCAAAGCTTTTGAAGACTCCTCGCATCTTCTGTTAGGCTGTTCTTGGAGCAGTGACTTGAGAAACTTGGTGCTTAATTGGTGGTCTGTGGCTTATGTCATTCCCCTGCAGGATGTTGATAAATCAATCACGCAATGGTCCTCTGCTCTTCGCAGCCCGAAAAAGACCAAAGGTACGTGTCTGGTTTGTAACTCCATGGATATGCAGGAATGAGGCAGTTTTTAACAATAAAGCAGACAGCGTTCAATCAGCTTTTGAGATTATTTCAGTGCGTAAAAGGAACTCCATTGGCCACTTTTCTCTCACCTCATGGAAGACAAACCCAACCTCCATTTTTTCCTTGCTGTAACTGCTTGCTTTTTGTGTATTTTGTCTCTCTGCGCTTTCTTCTTGTAATCAAATAAAGTGCCTATTGCTGATCTTAAAAAAAAAAAACAAAACAAAACAAAAACTCTGGCTGGCAGTAGAGGTATCGCCAGCAAAAACTAGAAAAAAAGTACCTCCTACATGTCGAACATCTCATTGCTACTATTGCATGCTTGTTTTTACTCTAATGATGAAGCAACAAGAAGATTCTAACGATTTTAATTAATTATTCTTAGGTGGGCCTGAAAGATGACGTTAGCACAATGCAATTTGCCATCTTCTTTTAGGGATCTCGAGAGAACATGCTAGAGTTGAATTGAGTGAGACTCTCTTAAGTTTCGACTTTTTCGCTGGCAAGTTTTTAACTATTGCTAACTTACTTGTAACTCAATCAAACAATCTCTTCCACATGCTTCAAAGTTGGTCATTAGAAAAGTTCATTCATTCTTCACCTTGTGTTCACAACGATATAATTTGTACAAACTGTCTGATGTGGTGCACAAATGTTTGTAGTGGAATTAATTTTTTTCCACTACGCAACTTCACTACTAGTCTTGACGTATGATGAATATGTTTCAATCAAGGTGTCTCTATATTGCACCGAAAATGAACTAAAACGTGTAAAGCCACTTCGAATCTATCATATAAGATCAAAAATAGCAAAATAGCTAAGTTTAAGCATAAATCAAATATAACTTGGGTGATTCAAAATTAAAATGTGAGTATAATCATAAACAAATAAATAAATTATATGGTTATAAAACTTTGAAGACTTAATCTTTTACTCATACTCGATAAACTACTAATTATAATTAAAATAAAAAGAAATTTTCGAAAGAGTACGATTGAATTTTACATGTGAAACGAACATTTAAACCTTTAAGCAACCCTAGTTTTTAGAAGGTATCCCACAAAAATGAAAGTAAAAACAAAATACAGCAAAATAATTTTCAATTAAACACCATTATTTTAAATTTTAAGATTAAACGGATGATATAATAGTCTTTTTAGAGAATAAAAATTGGATTTTAAGGTTTAAGGTAATTAATTGTGATAAAGAATACTTTATTATAGTTACGTGGCGTATATTTTTAAATTAGATAGTCATTTGTTTTAGAACAAAATCACAAGAAAGATTTGGTAATTAATCCTTAAATAAACTACTGGGTCCCTAAATTTTGATACTTTGGATAAAAAAAAGTCATTTTTATTAGTTAGGATTAAATGATTTGTTAGTGGTGTTGACATAGTCGTTTGACTCTTAGTCGAAGAATGATTATTAAATCTAAAATACGAAACGAACCGTTAGTTTACATTATAGAAAAAATACATCTGCACGTAATATTAGACATTGACTTACTATATGTGAAATTAAATATTTATCGAATCTGTTCAACTTCATTTGCGCATAAAAACCGAAAAAAGAAAAGAACGAACAAATTAGTTCACAAAATCTTAATTATTATTTACAGAAATCTATTTCGGGAAATAAAATTAAAGATCTTGTTTTTAATTAAGGCCATGCAAGTTTGTTGCGACAGTGAAAAGAAAATGTCAAAATTGAAATGGTTCATTTTTAGAGAACAGGAACAAATAGTTGCGCAAATGATTGAAGGCACCAAAAATAGTGTACGGCTTGAATTTCTCCATGATCCATACGGTTCTTTTCAAAATGCGCCTCAGAATCATAACCTCTTTGGCTGTGGAATTTCTCCTCCTCTCTCTGCCCACAACGAATCCAGATCTCCCAACGACCCTATTTTATCACCAGTAGAACCCTAGAGCCAGACCTCATCGATTCATTGTATATACTCTTAATATATATTAATATTTATATTTATATCTTCATCAATAAACTATTCAATCTCTCGTTCTATCTGTGTACCTGGTCAAGGGTTTCGGTGAATTTTGATCGCTGCCCATTTCCGCTTTTGGTGAGTTCCCGCCTTTTTTTTTATAATGTAATAATAATTTAATTTGATATACGTGTTCATGTATGCAATCAATCCATGTTTGGTGAGTTGCATTTGAAATTTGAATCCCTTTGTAATGGTTGAGTTGCATTTGAAAAGTGAAAACATTTGTATGGGTCGGGGGTTTGCATTTGAAATTTGAGTCCATTTGTAATGGTTGGGTTGCATCTCAAATTTGACACCATTTGTAATGTTTGGGTTGCATTTGAAATTTGAATCCTTTTGTAATTGCTGTTGTGGCCCGTGGGTAGTGAGATCGACGGAGATGGGGGCAGCTGAATAGATCTTCAGTTATGTTCGGTAACATGTGGGGCCTCGTGTAAGAGACTGGATTCATGACATCAAGGACATTGAGGAGGAGTCTCCATCATGGGGATGTTGATGGCAGAATGAATGAGCATCACCATTCCTCGGATTTGCGTGGTTTGAACGAACCTCTTGTTGTGAATTATGACAGCAGTATTGATGCTAACCAGTCCAAGGTAAGCCCTCGTTCTTATGGTTAATCCATCAAAGGGGTGCAAATACCATGCTTTCATATTTTATTCTAGATCATTTATATTTTTCTGTGTTCTAGATGCAGACCCTTGAAGATGTCTGCAATGGTGAACAAAGGACAGAGAGTCTTCATTGGACATTTTTGTTAGTACACTTGATTATGCAGTGGACACAATCGTTTGATGTGCTATTATTTTTATGTTTTATTGTGTTCCAACTAGTGGAATTCATACTTACATTTGTTTCCATATATATATATATATATAGTTTCCTTGGAGCTTATATATACTTTGCTTCTCAGCACCAGAAAAAAAATACAGAGGAAAGAAGTCTAAATTTAGTAGCTATATGTACATACAGTTTGGGTACATCATATAGCCCTCATACATGGTTATATTCTTTAATGACCCTTGCCAATTTATTGGTACTTCTGACTTGTTTGTGTATGGTATATTTAATCCTTTTCAATATGGTATCTACATCCAAATTTAGCAAAAATTATAATAATTTATCTCTGTTGTTGTGATGGACTTTTTGTTGATCATTTAGTCACTGTAAGATTGGCTTAAAACATGCGTACAGGTACACTTATAATAGTGTTTTATTGAACGGTCTAATATAT